>JANSVI020000327.1:408290-420348 GCA_025434765.2 Erythroxylum kapplerianum | reverse complement strand
GTGCACGTGACGGTTCTTGGGACTATACCTTACCCACATAACATAACAATCATGCATAACAATAAAATTGGACTGTTGGGCCCCGATTCGTAATAAGCATGTTTAAATTATTTTGAGGTTTTAGTTTGACCCCCTCTTGAACTGTCCTCCTCTATTGTTAATATATCTTCATGTACTTGATTCATACATCTTCTTCAATTTGTTAGATGTCTCGATCATTTTTTGGTATTGTTTTATTGTATGCCTCAGCTCTTGTATTTTTAACAACTCCAACAACAAAATCATCTTGTCTTCTTTTGTAATAATAGATGATCATGAAAATTACACAAGCAAGTATTCATATCCATCGAATTAAATAGTAAATTACAAACGTAACCACTGATTATTGAGTGTGATATTGCCAAAAATTTTACTTTAAGGCATCCTTAAGTAGATGCTTTTTTTGTAACCTTGATTGTAACATAATTATCATGTCCTTTAGCTTCTATTATTTGACATCTTCCAATTCTTGGATTTTCTCCTTAATCCTTTCTTATATTGCTCTTGGATTTACTAAACATTTTCTTCTATAGTGGTGAATGTAATGGACCAAATGGTTTCTTAGGGCAAAACTTAGGTTTATTCATTGTATTCATCATAAAGTTTTTGCATATGTGGAATGTAAATTCTATCTTTTTTTAAGACTGCTATTATAATCAAATTGCTTGTATGTAGGGTAAGGTGAGTTGCTAGAGTTCGATCTCATTCCCTGTGCTATCTTTACTATGATAAAAACACATTTTTACAGTTGGCAAACAGACCTGGAATGATCAAGGTTGTCCCCAAAACACTTGTGTTGTTATTGTCTTAGGAACTTTTTGATATAAGCGAGGGACAACGATAATTGTGAGAGACAACGATAGAGAGGGACATCGGCGAGAGCGCTAGGCTCTAGATCTGACAACATCAACATGAGGGGGATCAAGGAAGGTTCCTCTCCTTTTCGTGACCCAGTTTCAACTCTATATCCACCAACAATGACCCAACTACAACTTCAGATCTGACCCATTCATTTTCAGATTTAACCCATTCAATTCTAGATCTGACCCAACTCACACTTGAGCTTACCCATGCGAGCTTCGATAAACTCGATACGACTCATATCTACATGCTAAGACCCACACGAGCTTCATGGCAATGTCCATAGAGTTGGGCTGAAGGAGCGTGCATACAAGAAGGGAGTTTTTGAAAGATGATTTTCCAGCTCTCCAAAAAAGTGCTCCTTCGCTTACAGGATGGCAAGAACCTTGAAAAACTAGGTGTTATTAGGACAAACTCGACTAACTCTTGAAGCAAGGGTTCTTGACGAAACGAGTTACGCATTCAACATCATAAGGGTACTCTCAAATATTATTTAAATGTTTTGAAGGATGGAGTATTAACACCTTCGATTGAGCTCTTTAAGGTTGGAGCACAAGCTTGGTTGACGGCCTTGATTGGGTTTTTTAAATTCAAACAACCAACCTTTAATGTGGTGAATGCCTAGGCTATGGCCAGATGGGGCAAGAAAGGGCTGCAGAAAGTGATGTTATTTTCGATGATTCTTAATTGAATGAGATTATGGAATAGGGTCTGTAGCGTTTTGGTGACCAACTATTGTTTCTCCAGAAGTGGCGGCTGAGAATGGAGATAAATGGAGGGGGGGGGGGGGGAAGGGGAGAGAGGAGCAATCGTCAAGCACTCTAAAGAGGGGAGCCATTGTTGGAAACACTCCCACCTCTAATTGCCACAATCATCCACAAAACTATAAACTTTTAACTGTATAAACATATCAGGTATTTTTCCAATGGCATGTTGTACTAATGGGCCCCAATCTCCTACCTAGTCTTCTAACAAAAAATGCACCATTAAACCATTTCGAATTAACCATTGCATACCATTTGTTACATGAATCCACGAGGTAACTATCCCTTTCTAGGTTGAGGAGGTGCATGTTGTGGTTATCCAAGCTGGAGGGGCCTCACTATCAAATTTACATTTGGAACGGAGGACTTGCACCCAAAGAGCTGAATCATTTGTAAGTACACACCATCCTAGCATTGTGAGAAGAGCGTCATTATGTGAACGAATTTTCTCAGACCGAGACCTCCCATGCTCTTAGGCTTACAAAGAGTGTCCCACTTTACTAGAATTCACCTTCTTTTGATTATGAGATGACCCCCATAAGAAGTCCTTGATTATTTTCTCTAGATCATCACATAATAGCTGTGGCATCCTAACTATTTGCATAGTGTAGACCGGGAGGGTTGCAAGTACTGATTAAACTAAAGTGGTGCGGCTTGCTAAGGATAGATGCTATGCACTCCACCCAGATAATCTCTGCTGAAAATTGTCCACTAGATATTGATATGTTTGCCATGTAGTTCGTTCATGAATTAAAGGAACATCGAAATACTTGGCAAGGTTATTAGTTTATTGAAAGCCCAACATGTTGCTCAGGGATCGAGCTTTCACCCCATTAACATTCTTGGAGAAGAAGCAATGAGTTTTATCAGCACTCACTCTTTGCCCTGAAGCGGAACAAAAACACTCCAACATGTCCTTAATAAGATGGAGTTGGTCCTCTGTTGCTTTTGAAAAAAGAATAAGATCATCAGCAAAGAATCAATGAGAGAGCAAACAACCTCCCCTATTCAGAGTGATAGGTCGCCATCGCCCCTGCTCCATTGCATGCTGAATTAAGTATCCTAAACGCTCCATATATAAGACAAAAATGTAAAGGAAAAAGGGGTCCCCTTGTCGAATACCCCGAGAAGGGATAAATGCATCCGACAATTCACCATTCCAATTAACCCGCATAGAAACTAAGGATATGCATTTCATTAAGAGTTGTATTAAATATACCAGGAAGCCATTGTCCTGGAGAGTATCCTGAATAAAATCCCATCGAAGTCTATCATAAGCCTTCTCCAAATCAACCTTAATAGCTAGAAACCCCTTCTTCCCTTTATTAAATTGCATTAAATGAATCAACTCCTGCATTATAATGATATTATCAGTTATCAATCTACCAAACACAAAGCTACATTATGTAGGAGCCACTAACTCATTTAGGAAAGGTTTCAACCGATTCACGACTATTTTAGTTATGATCTTATACAATACTGAATAGAGGCTAATCAGCCTGAACTGTCGAATAGAGCTTGGGGAAGGCACTTTTGGAATAAAAGCTAGAATGGTTTGGTTAAGACTCGATTCCCAAACTTCATGCCTAAAGACTCGTTGCATAAATTCTATCACTGCTAGCCCCACGGTATCCCACTGTTGCTGATAAAACAAGGCAGTAAATCCATTAACACTAGGAGCTTTGTTTGGCTTCATATCAAACAAGGCTATCCTGACTTCTTCTGCAATTACTGGGCTATTCAAGATGTGGAAAGTATCTTTAGATAGCCTTGGAAACTTTCCCTGAATAGGGAGTGTCCGTGCCTTAATCCCCTCCTCCGAGTAGAACGTAAAAAAAAATTCTCTGGCCAAAGTCAGTAATGCCTTGTGGGAGGTCACCAATTTTCCTTGATTGTTTTTAAGATATCTCACTAATATTTTCCTTTTTTTAAAGCTATGGTAACATGATGCTAGAACTTAGTATTTCGATTTTCATAGGAAATCCATTGACATCGAGATTTCTGGTGCCAGTAGAGTTCTTCCTCACATAGTGATTGATAGTACTCCCTTTGTAATCTTTCCTCTAAGGCCACAAGAGAATCCGAGTCCCGATCCTCCAGCACTCTTTGAATACCTGCCAGTTAAGCTAGTAGTCTGTTCATTCAGTGGAAGGTATTACCAAATGTTGCCCGTAAGTTTGGCTGCAAAACTACCCATGAAACCAGTCTAGTCAACTAGATTCGGACATCAAGATTTCTTGATAATATCAGCAAATTCCTCATGAGCTAGCCAGGCAGACTAAAATTTGAACTGGCGAGTATAAAGCAAACCTATTGATGGTTCATGAAACTTAGCAAGAATAGGTTGGTGATCTGACCCAAGGTATGGAAGATGAGTCACGATGTGTGAGAGCAAGCTTCCTTCCATGTATTATTACACAGAAATCTATGCAGCCTAACCATAACCAATCCCCTTCTCCATGCAAATCGCAAGTCGCTAAACCCCAAATCATGCAACCCGTAAGTGTGTACACAATCCCTGAAGCCTTGACTAATAATCAAAAGTGTTTTTGACCCCCCACACTTCTCATTGGACTCTAACTTGGCATTAAAATCACCCCCTAAAAGCCATGCAACATTGGTATCACGTGTAATTTTCTTTAAAAATGACTACAAATACCTTTGTAAATGGTATATATTAGGGAGAGGCATACACTACTGTGAAATAAAAGGATGAACTATACACCTTAATCTTAGTATGCACAAATTGTCTGTGGGCTAGTAAAACGGTAACTTTTGTTTCCATCATCCAAAGGAGCTAAAATCTCCCCGAAAAGCCATCTAGTTCCATGTGAAATGAATATGGTAATCCTAAACTATGAATTACCCCATAAGCTCTTTTGCCACTAATCTTGGGTTCAACCAAAACCTCCATACAAGGCTTTTGAATTTTTAATAAATTCTGTAAAATAGGCTTGAAGTTTTTACCCCCAGCCTCCTGTAATTCCATACCAAAATCGACATAATTATAAACCAAAAGCAATGAAGAGCAGCCTCTTTAATCTGCCGGACCTAGTTTACTGACGATTGGACCTCTTGAGGTGGGAAGATCTTATGGATATACACACTCATAACCCATCCCAAATTACTATTTTACCCTTCCCATCAGTGATAGGATGTTACATTTTCAAATGAAAGGGATTGAGTGGCAATCAAGTTTTTAATAGCTTTTATATTAACTTCCCCATTATTGGAACCTTTTTAACATTTAACTTTTTCAAGTTTTCTTTTTATGGCCTTTAACATTTGAACACAAATATATTGCTCTATTTCAAAGGTGGGAAACTCTAAGCCTTTCAAAAATGTTTCCTAAGATCCACTGTCTTGGACTGAAAATGTTATTAAATTTGGGAGGAAACTGTATAATAGGCTTTTGTAACAAATCTCTAATCTTAATTAAGTTATGATATGAAAACAAGGGCTTTATAAAGCTAGCTTTGTTTTTAAGGAATTAAGTTAGCCAATAAGGCAAACCAAAGTCCTATCTAATTTTTGCGTTATGGGCCCTTTAACACTCTGTTTATTGCTCCATGTCTAAGTGTAGTTGTTTACACTTCAAATTAGTAATCTCCAATTAATGTAAATAATGTTTAAAATTTTCAAAATAATTTTATAGATTGCAATTACCCTTAGCTTCTAGCATGAATAAGAGGGAGTTAAAATCCCCACACTGTTTTGAATCAAATAGATTTCCTAATCAAGTACGCAAGTTGCAAAAGTCCATTTATGGACATAAGCAAGTGTCACAAAGTTGGAACATCTGTTTTAATAAGACAATCAAAGAGTTTGATTTTATAAAAAAATGTGGGTGAACCATATGTCTATAAGAAGGTTAGTGCGAGTGTAGTCATTTTCCTAGTGCTATATGTGAATGATATATTGATGATTGGAAACGACATACCTATGCTTCAGTCTATAAAGATTTTGTTATTCCAGAACTTTTCCATGAAGGATATGGGAGAAGCAACCTATATTCTGGGAATAAAGATCTATAAAGATATATCAAAGAGATTTCTTGGGTTTTTCTAATACACATACATAGACAAAGTGATAAAGAGATTTATCATGGAGAATTCAAAGAGGGGATTCTTACCTATATCATATGAGATTCTCTCTCACATAGTATGTGTCCAAATATACAAGAGGAGAGAGATAAAATGGATTGTATTCCATATTCTTTAGTAATTGGATCGATCATATATGTGATGCTATGTATTAGACCAGATGTCTCTTGTGCTTTGAGCATAACAATTAGGTTTCAAGCCAATCCAGGTGAGTTTCACTGGATAACTGTGAAAAACATCTTAAAGTACTTAAGAAGAACTAAATATGTTTTCTTGGCCTATGAAGGAGTTGAATTAAGAGTATAAGGATGTTTAGATGCTATTTTTTTAATTTAACCATAATGATAGCATGTTACAACTAGGGTTATCATTACTTTAAATAATGATGGTGTAAGTTTAAAAAGTTCCAAATAGTTAATCATTGCTAGTTTAAAAAGTTTCAAATAATTAATCATTGCTAATTCTACAATCGAAATAAGTACATTTCAATGTTTAAGGCAAAAAAAGAAGTTATTTGAATTAAGAAGTTCATTACTGAACTTGGAGTGATTTTAGCGTTGTTGAGTCAATAGTATTGTAAAATAACAAGATTGATACTATTGCACAGGCAAAAAAATCAAATTCTCTTCAACGGTCTAAGTATTTATTTAGGAAGATTCACTTGATCAAAGAAATAATATAATAGAAAGATATTATATTGGAGCGAGTGCCAACTAAAGAGACTTATCTTAGAAGAGATATGATCTACATATGAATGGATCTGGTACTATATCCATAAATGATTATTTTTAATATAAATGAGAGAATGTTAGTTTGTGTTCTTGCAACTAATTAGTTGGTTGCAATTAATGTATGACATTATCAATTTATTTAATAAAGAAATTATTTATCTTTATATATTTTGTTAGTTATATGTTTAATATTAATAATAAATTCTTTAAAATAATTACCACAAAGTTTAAATTATGATGAAATTATAAATATAAGATTAAAATTGTATGTAAGTATAGCCCTAAATTGTTCCTGGTTATAATTTTATCAAGACATGATATTGATATAATGATAAAACTAGTAATATATTTCTTTCTTATGAAAAACTAATTGATCTCATGAATTAAAGTATTGAGATCCTTAAATAAACACACAAGTGTTTATTAGAAAATAAGTTCACTAAATTGACCTAATTATAATGATCCCAAATAAAACATTTACTTGTGTGCATACAGATGTCCTTATTATGATGTTTGTATAATTGATCTTTTTACTTGAAATTATCAAAGTATCTCATATGAGAATACCATATTTTGATGCTACTTATAACATTTTGTTGAACGTAACTCAATCAGTAGTACTTAGATATTATATGAACTTTTTGAAGATTATTAAATAAGTCAACAAACAATTCATCACTCTAAAGTAATTAGGGAGTATTTTATTATTTTTTATTAGTAATGATTTAAACTTTTTTAACCAGAGTGAATTGAGATTTAAAATTATTATTTTTAAATATCAATTACTAATCAACAAGAGTGAACATAATTAGATTTAAATAAAGTATATACTAATTTCAGGCACTATATATGTATAATTAGAATATTGAATGACAAAATGATTGAATTATATATTATAACATTATATGAATAAGTTAAGATAAACAATTATGATATTCTTAGTATTTGAATAGTCATAACATGTTACTGGATGTTAATCTTGATAAATAGTTATAAATTATTTAATCGAAGAATAAATTAACATGAATTTTTAATTTATTTAATTACAATTATAGATTAAGAATATTGACCGATCTTTATTATTAGTTCACATAATCGATTATAGCAAGTTATAAATCTAGAGTATTTGAAGTTACCAATCCCAAAACGACTATAACTACTATATATTTTAATCCAAATAAAACAATTGCAATTAAAGTAAATAAATAATTTATAAAATGTAATTAAATTATTAAACTAATGAAATCAAGATAATTAAATATCAAAAGAGAATCAAGATAACAAAAGCTAAAGTTTCGAGGCTTCACTTATAAAGAATTTAATTATCATATAAGAATGATTATTAAGACTGAAATAACAATTAAATAAAGTATCTGGTGTTCTCTTTCAAGGTACATAAGCATATCTAACTAAGAAATTATCATCCTTTAATATGCAACACCTAATTGAACTTATTAAGTATACTTAACTATTACACCTTTGTCTAGGATACATCCATCTCTTGATCTAGATGTTTATTTTCCTAATATGTAGATTATAATTCAAACCTTTCCATATCTTATACTTATGATGGCTAAGGATAAACCTAACAATTAAGATCAAATAAACTAAATTCAACTAAACCAATGATTAATCATATATTAACAATTGAAATATCTATCATAAACTACATTACTAACCCTAATTATATAAATTTAGATACTCAACATAATTAATTTCAAACAAAAAAAAATCTTAGTATAAAAGAAAGCAAATGAGAAAGAATTAGAAGAGATATCCCTAATTACCTCTAAGTAGAGGTTAATCTTCCCCCAGTCTTGCTCCTAATTTCTTTTTGATGCTAAGAAAACTTAAAATAATAACCAAAAAAATAGTGGCTACCAAAAAACTCTTTTTAATTAACCTTATGTAGGTATTTGTATTTTAAAGTTACATATAGGAGTCTTAACTACCGGAAACAGCCTCTCTACTATGTAGGGGTAAAGTTGCGTACTATCGGACCTTCTCAGACCCTACTTCATTGCAGGATTTCAAATTGGGTGATGATGATGATATAAGAATCTTAACTCTTAAGTGCAATGAAAGTAGGTTTTTGCGAGTCCTCAAATTCTTTATCATGAGTTTAGCGCTTGTCCACCTTTCACACTAGCACCAGCTAGCTTCTGAAACTTTACGAGTGTAAAAACTTACGAGTTCAGCACCGATTACAAATATCAACCTAACACTAGTTTACTTCTACTTCTCAAACTTTTTCCATCCATTGTAATATGGACGCTGAACACCAATATCATATTGGTGCAGTTAGTTATTTTTTCTATATTCTCTAATCTTTTTGGGTTTTTGACATCTTCATGTATACGTTGATTTCTGATGCCTTTTACAAAGTTATTGTCCATAGTATTCCTTTGAATTGATTTTGTTATCTCCTCAACCCGACAATCATAGAAAAAGTTACAGTGAAATATGAAATTATACGTCAAATTATCACTTACTAGATAATAAATTAATCACAAAATATCATATAATACATATAAAGTATGCTATATAAGTGCTAAATTACAAGCTAACTTAGTGCCTATAAACATGCAACTTATAAACTTATTAATTATAATTTATAATTATTATCAACATATTAAAATTTTAATAGGACACGCTTAACGAATAATTAAATAGAGAAATTTTAATTTACCTAAGTTGAACTTAATTATTATACAGCGTAAGAAACTTCAAATATTAAATATTTGATTTTATTAAAATTAAATAATATTTATATCTAGATCTTAATTATAATTATAATAAAGAGTTTGATTTTAATTTAGATCCCAAAAAAAAAAAGAACTACCTTTCTCTGTAATACAGAAAGAAGCTAACACTTGTCTATCTCTCAAAAAAAATGAGCGCTTTCATTTGCTCCGTAGATATTATTAGAAGTTAACAAGATCTGGTTGACCACTTAATAATTAGAGAAGCACTTATGAGAAAAAGAGAAAAAGCTTGGAAGTCCGTACTATACGTGGAGACATGCTAAGTCTACATTACGCGTCGTCTTCATTGGCCAGGCAAGGCACGTTCCTCCATGTGAGTTCTGTTCCTATTATTCTTCTCCAGTGGGACCTCATGGACGTCTTATACAAAAGCCAACTTCTCCACTTTTTTATTTGAGCATCTTCTACAGCTTGATCAACAGACAAAGTTGGCCTTGGTAGTTTAGAAGGGTCGTGGTGGTGGGTTCAACTTCAGGATCATGTAGCCTGTTAAATGTTGATCAGGATAGGTATTGTTCAGTAACATTCCCAGCCGCATAACTCGTCTCTTGTTGGCATGGTTGTGTCACGGTAGATGTACCTTAGCCATTAGTTTCTAGTACCACACCACCCCCCAAGCCAATGATTTAATGCATCATGAACCCACTTTTCTGTGAACGATCTTGTACCTACTTGTACTCACTTGGTGTGAATTTCATTGTTGAGTATTTCATTTTCCTGAAATTGCTAACCTCTTCGGCGCTGGGGTTGGAACATGGCCCCAACAGGGTCGTCCACCGGTCTTGTCATGCCTGTTATGATCTATTTATATTCCTGTGGGACTAATGATGCTAGTCTAAAATTGTTGAAGAGGTGGACAGTACCAACATATGGAAGAACAACCAGGTATTATGGTTCCTGGGTAGTATATGAATCGAGCAAAAGAAGGAAGAGAGAGTTGATCTGTTTACAATATCATGAATATTCACGAACACAACTTGAAACTGTAGCCTAGTGAGCGAGTCTCAACTTGTAGAAGAATCGGGTGCATGTGGTATGTGACGCTACATTATGTAGGAACTTGTCTGCAGTCGAATAATCTACTTGAGTATTCAACTTAAATCTCAGTAATTAACCAAGTTTATCAGTTACTTCCAGTACAGTTACTGGTAATTGGAACACCAGACATAAACTCCTCTAATATCCAATTAAATTGATAAACATACGCAAATCCTCGTGCAATCTCACAGGTATGATCGGATAAACATATGCAAATCCTCATGCAATCTCACTGGTATGATCTTCATGCAAATCTCATAAATATGATTGTATCTCATTTGAGTTTATCTCATGTGATCTAATCAGATATCAAAATATATATAATTACATGTACAAGCTATTTAGTGATATACAAGAAATACAATACAAACTACACACGAATTGCCTTCTTCTTTTTATGATCTTTCATGGAATCAGAGCTCACTCCCATATTTTTTTTAGCCACCTTCCCTTTCATCCTTGATATCCCATAAGCAAACCACAACCTTTATTAACCTTTATTTCGGCAACCACCCACAACCAGACACTTGCATTACAAATTTCACATATTCCACAATCAACACAACCACATAAACTACACAGAAATACAATCCAGTTTTTTTCCCCACACCCATTCACAATTCTGCACACAACCCTACCCACAAACAATCATCTTCCATCAAACACCTCACAAACACAGCAGAAACTACAAACACCTATCACAACAATCACAATGTCTGATCTTACCTCTCCCAACTTGCCATTCAACCAAATCACAAATTTTTTAACTACACAATTAGACTCGTCCAATTATCTCATTTGGCACAATCAAATTCAAGCTATTCTTATTACCTCTGACCTTATTGGCTACGTTAATGGTGATATTCTCCCACCAGATGATGCGTCTCCTGAATACACTAAGTGGCACAAACTTGATTGACTGGTATATTGTTTCCTCACCGCCTCTTTGTCCAGCTCTACCGCAAGACTTGCCATTAGCTGCGCCACTGCTCGTGATCTCTAGTTGGCTCTTGAATGTCATTTCTTGTAGCAGTCCAACTCCAAATGATCCTTACTCTAACGCAAGCTTCATGCTCAAAAAAAAGGGGATCTCTCGATCACTGATTTTCTTGCCATGGTCTCCAACACTGCTGAGGAACTTGCTGCTATTGGCGACTCAATCTCGGATGAAGACTTTGTCCTCTTCACTCTCAATGGTCTACCTCCAGACTATGAATCATTTATCACAGCGATTGAGCATCGTGAATCGCCCGTCTCCTTTAGTGACCTTCGAGCCAAACTTCTTGTTCATGAGCAACGACTTTTGTTCTTTCACTCTTCTGTTCCACGCGATGTTGCTTTTGCTGTTTCCTTTGCAGGTTCTCAACCAACTGGTGGATGCGGCAGCAGAAGAGGAGGAGCGAGGACAGAGGAATTCGTTCTCGCAGTCCTTCAACCCGAAAAGAGTAGAAAATGTTGCAATAGACCACCTATTGAGACTTAAAAAAGTATAAAATGAAGAAGAAGAGGAAATTAAAGATAGTTTTCCTGAGGAGTGATAGTTATGCATTAGTGTGTGTTTTTCTAAGTATTTAGCATGTGTTTCTTGCATAATAGGTTAGTATTATCATGTTTTATGGCTTGTTTTGTGTGTTTTTGTTTAGTTTGATCTTTATGATTGTTCTTTTGTGTTTAATGTTAGTTTAAGGTAAGAATTGATCATTTTGGTGTAGGAATATAGGCTGGACATCTTTGTGATTAAGTTAGGGACCAAGAGA
>JANSVI020000327.1:148346-161526 GCA_025434765.2 Erythroxylum kapplerianum | reverse complement strand
AAGCATTAGCATATTCTTGTCATATCCCTCAAATAGTTTCCAAAACTCATCCATCTCAACCACCAAAGCTATTCAAGTGTTTTATATCTAATGATATCCACAAAATAAGTTGAGAGAACTTTAAAATTTTTATAGAGATGGTTAGGCAAGAAGTGCTAGCTCCATTAAAACTTAAGCCTATTTATAATAAGTTTCGAACATTTTAGTAATTAAATTATAATTTCAATTAAACTTTAATTAGAATTGCAAATAATTGTAATTAAATACTAATTATGCCTAAATAAGATTCAATATCTCATATTGATCCTTACTTATTAAATATATCATATTTAATCATATGTTTCTCAAACGTTACAATCAAGTCAAAATTTATTAAAATATCTTTTCTCTCTTAAACTCATTCTTTATGTGAGACCTATTAGGTTCCCAAGGATATTTCGAGTTAAGAATAATTGAGAAAAATTGAATAGTCTCCCTATTTACTTTCGGGTGATGAATTCTATCTTGATCACTTAAATGTTTCCGTATAATTTATGCTACATCTAATGATTACAAACTGAACGACCTGTGATTAGAATAGGTCATAAGTAGTATCAAAACATAATAATCCCTATACTAGATAACTTTGGAGACCTAAAGTCAAATTATCACTTATACAATCATCACAATGAGAATTTCTATAGACATACAAGTAATGTTCCAAATAGATTTTTCATATGAGGTCAGTTTAGTGAACTTGTTCTCTAACAAGTACTCACACATTTGTTTAAGTATCTCCATATTTTAGTCTATAAAATCGACTACTTTCTTTATAAGTAAAAACATAGTGTGTGTTAGTCTTTATATGTTTTACTAATGTCCATCCTTAATAAAACAATGACTATAAATAATTTAGGGATAATTCATAAATGCAATATAAATATCATAATTATAATCTCATCATAATTTCATTTATAATGTATAATTATCTTATGACTTTTATCTTATACATCTAAATATATACAAGATAAAAATTCCTTTAAATTATTTTGTCACCAAACAACAACCAACTGATTGGCTGTAGGGTATATACCAACAATCTCCCACTTATACTAAACTAATCACTTAAGTATCTTATTCCATGTCACCATATAAAAATTATGCTACCATTGGGATAATGGATTAATGAGAGAAGTTTGCAAGATTCTTTATAGTGAGCACTTGCTTAAATCCTACAACTTTCATCTTAATTATCATCAAAATTAAGAAAAATTTCCTAAATATATCCTTGAATCTTTGATGAGATCTTAACTCATTTTATATGCTAATAACTCTAATGTTTTACAATACCTTACAGTCTTGAACAACACAAGGAACTATATCAAGTTTACTAAGGAACTTATTGATCCAATTGATCATTTCCACTAATGAAAAATGTATTATGGCTTAATTAGCAGCCATGGCTACATTGGAACCTGTCCAATATTAAAATGATATTGTTCAAAGTAAAGTAAACCTTAATTAGAATTTACTTCTAAAGTAAATATCCATATAACTTTGAATTCAAATATCAACTCATATATAGAATAATGAATATCTTTAATACTTCAAAAGTATCAAATATTTCAAATACTAAACATCTTTTAATACATTATCTATATACTTGGACTTAGAAGAGGTAAACAACTTCCAATTTATCTCTATAGATTTAATTTCTAGAATCGAATTGTTACCTTTTCATATCCAACAAAATTTATTCTTGGACAATTATATTTTCAACAATTAAAAAATTAGAATTATTGTTCTTTATGAGCAAGATGTCTCTCTATAATCCTATTGAAGAGGACAAATATATTCTCCTATAAGTGTTCATTGAAAAAAATTTGTTCAATATGTTTGTAAGATTATATCCAACCTTTTGGATATCTTATAACCTTTTATTATCCAAATTAGTTCCAAACTTAATGGATAATGTATGCTTGATCCAAGCGTCACATCTTTAAATCATTAACTTTGACTCTTTCAAAGACTTAGCATTTCATATCTAATATGAAATCTTACCAATTTATTTAATTAGAACTTATAAAGGTAATTCATTGTACTAGGTATAGTTATAGAAGAAATAATATTGCATCATACAATATCTCATATTTTGTTTTTCTCCTTATGTGAATTCATCCTCTTATGAAAATTTTGTTATGAAGGTATTTACTAGAGAATCTCATTCCCTATAAATAACCAAAAATTTAAAACTCACCACAACGATCTCATCGAAATGCTTCAGCATTCTTAATGTTTAATTTTTACTTAGATTTAAACAATTTGAAATTTTCAAAATTTTTAATCACTATTTCATTTAATACATATGCCTATATCACATAAAGTCATTATTAATCTAATGAAATAAAGTATTATCCTTTTAAGAATTATTATTCCATCCAATACATCACATGTATAAGATTTAAAAATTTAATACATCGTCATTCTTTCACCAAAGGTTGATTTAGTTATTCTTAAACTTAACAAATTTCACAAGTTTCATTGATTCATAAACAAAAGGAAAAATGTATATCCTTTTATATAACTTTATGATTCTCGTTACATTGATTTAACCAACTTCGCATAAAAGAATACTCTTGGTTATTTAACCTTTTATTCTTGTCATTTATGTTAAGCATAAGTCTCATTTGATCCAAGACATACAAAATATTTATATAAAATTGGATCACCTATTTTTACTCAACAATCTATTTCTTATCATGCATTAAACACTATAATAATGTTAAATCTAAATTTAATATCAAATACTTATAAGCATGAACTAGAAATATATATGATCTTTATCATATGTCGTATAAGCTAGCAAAATTCATGCAATCATTTCTTCTAATGACAACTATTATCATGCTATAATAAATGCCTTTAATTGTAGTACATAATTATGGCTTTAGCAAGTTAAATTAAGTGAAACAATTTTATCAAAGTACTATAACTTTTAGCTTTACTTCATGCAGCCTCTTGTATTTTACTATCATGGTGTTGACACATATCTTATATGTTCTTATTAAGCTTTATAAGATATTAATCATCTCAAAATGTCAATACATTTTTTGTCATTTATATGATTTTAGCATATCTCTAAAACTTTCTCACCGAATTCTCAATAGAGATTATAGCAAAATTACATAATGGACATATAATTTTTCTAACTTTGAGAAATCTTCTCAAACATATCCTATGTCCAAGAAATTTGGTTCACTAAATTAGTATCAACTATACTAAACAAGGCAAATTCCATTTAGAATATAGATATAAGAAAAGCAAGTAATTCATTATGTGCAATGAATACCAAATGATATTAAGACTTTAATAATGTATTTGGTTACTCCCACTATTTTATTCAAAATAATAGCCTTCACTACTATTTAGAAAGATTATTATAATCTTTCTAGTAGGCTAGGATCTCATTCAAATTTAATTGATCTTGAATTTGCTCAACAAACCAACTAAACTTACATTAGGTGGATAACAACTTTATCAATCACATTTCATGTGACTCCTAGATCCGTTAGGTCACAACTCTTATTAAATCACATCTTATATATTATTCCTAACCCTGCTTCTAAATTCATGTTATCACGATTTTGTTCATCTAAATAACACAAATTTAATTAAGCAAAACCCATTATTAAGACTAAACATATTTAGGTTAAGATGACATTGAGTTTACTCAATAAGCCTAACAATAAACAGAACTCTAGTTTATTCTTATAACAATGGAAAGCAACAATCATGTTCAAAACATGTAAATATTTTCTAATGAGGGATTTAATTTTGTTCGTCTCATTAAATAGAAAATTGCATGTAAAATATCATACATATAAAACATATAATTCAACAGGAATAATATATCAAAAGATATATGCTAACGTGCAACTAATGCATTCATAATCAAATTATATGCATAAAACATCAAACTTCGTTTCATTCTAGTTATGGATCATCATAATCTAAAATAATATTTCCAACTCCTTGGAAAAATTAAATTAGATTAAACTCATTGATTCCTAAATAAATTAAGTTCCTAATCTAAATAAAAATTTAATCTGATTTGAAAATGATTTTCAAATTCAACTGAAAACTATTTCCAATTATTTTTCTTCTTTAATAGAATTTAATTGAAAATTTTTTCAATAAATTATGTTTCTTACTTATTATAATTTATAAAAACTCCATTTTCAAAATTACACAAGTAACATATTCTAATCGAATTAGAAAACTATTTCCCATCTCATCAGAAATTGCTTTTCCTTAATTAGAAAAATATTTTCTAGTTTTAAAAGGAAAACACTTTCAAAATTAAATAAAACTCTTTTAAATTTATTGAGAAGCTCATTTATATTATTTATTTAGATATTGATTTCTTAATTAATTAGAAAATCTTTCCTTAATAAATTAGAAAACTATTTAACAAAATATTAAATAAAGCTCAATTTTCTTAATTAATCAATGAAAGCGCTTTTTAAAATTTAATCAAAAAATAGTTTTTTTGTTAAATCTATAAACTTATTATTATAAGTTTAAAATAAAGAAACAATTCTAAATAAATAAAATAATAATTATCTAAACAAATAAATTAAATTCATTTCGATCAAGTTGAAATAAATAAATTTAATGAAGAAACACCTTTCTTAATTATTTTAGAAAACATTTTTATTAAAACACTTTTATTAATTTTAAAGAGTCTAATTAATGAATTTTAATCTAATGAAAACTAAAATTCTAATTTTAGAAACTACTTTTCTAAAATTAAGTAAGAATCAATATAATTATTAATCTTAATCATATTAAGAAAATAATTAACTTAATTATTGATTCGGAAAATCCTTAGGTAAGGTAGAATGATATTTTATAAATAGTTTACAAATATTATTAATTAAATTTATAGCTAATGACGGAGAGCTAATATGATTGGACTTAAAATAGATTAGACATTAATTTTATGCTCCGTCTAATCGAAACCTTGAATGATAAAATGATTGAATTATATAGAAAAATCATACACGAAAAGCTTAGTCAAAACTATTTTGATATTATTAAATATTTGGGTAGTCATGATATGTTTTTAGATGTCAATCTTAATCTATGGATATAAATTGTTTAATTAGAAAATAAAATAAATTAAAAGAGTTTAATTTTTCTAATCTTAAATATGATTTAGGGTTACAATTTATATCCATTACTAACACTGCTGGAAAAATAGGATGAGATCTGATCCCAATTATAGCGGAATAATTATGAAACCTTTTCGTATTTTGATTTATCAAAAATCAATATCACTTTAATTTTATAAAATGATTAACAATTAAATCATAATAAAGCATGGATCTTAATTCGTACTTTATTTTAAAGTTTGATTATTTTCTTGTTGTATCTATCGAACCGTTTTTGAAACTGATTCATCTTAACTACTGTAGCACATAAGTTTCTGGCCTTAAAGGTATCCATAGAACATATTGAGAGAACTCTGCAACTTTTATAAAGAGAGTTAAGCAATAAATGATAGCTCTATTAGAACTTAAGCCTATTTATAATAAATTTTAGACATTTTAGGAATTTAATCGGAATTAAATTCTAATTTTAATTAAACTTTAATTACAAATAATTCTAATTACAATTTATTATGCCCAAGTAAGATTCAATATCTTATATTGATCTTTATTTATTAAATATTTCATATTTAATCATAAAGTTTTTCAGAATTTACAATTAAGACTAACTTGATTAAAATATTTTGCTTTCTTCAACCTGTGCTTTATGTGAGGATCATCAGGTTCCTAAATATGTTGGCAATAATTATAAATTATAATTATAATTCATAATTAGAATTAGATAAATTAAAAATCCTTTTAATTTATCTTTAATTCTCCAATTAAACAATTTATAATCATTGATCAAGATTGATGTTTAGTAACACATCATGACAAATATTAAAGAATTTCAGAGCGATTTTAACTAGCCTTTTCGTGCATGATTTTTCGTATAATTCAATCTTTTCATCATACATGTTCTAATTAGACATAAAGCATAAAATTAATGTCTACTCTATTTTGAGTCCAATCATATTAATTCTCTACCATTAGCTATTGATTCAATTAATGATATTTATAAACTATTTACAAAGTCTCATTTTACTTTAGCCAAGGATTTTCCAAATCACTATTAATAGAGAATAACAGAACATTCTCTTTAATTACTTTAGGGTGATGAATCATATCTTGATCACTAACTACCTCCATATGGGGTCAGTTCAGTGAACTTGTTCTCTAACAAGCATCTATACATTCGTTTAAGTATCTTCATATTTTACTCTATGGGATTGACTACTTCCTTCATAAGGAAAAGTATAATGTGTGATAGCCTTGTTATATTTTATTAATGTCTAGTCTTGATAGAACACTGACTAGGAATAATACATAAAGGCAATATGAATGTCATGATTATAATCTCATCATGATTTCATATGCAATATATAATTATCCCCTAGATTTTATCATCTATATAAATTATTTTATTACTAAATTACAACCAATCACATTATGTCAATTTATGCTCTACAACCAATAGATTGGTTGTAGAGCATAAATGAACATAATGAAGACGAAGGAGAAGGATTCATAAGTTGTGTTGAGCCAAGGTTAGGGTTGGTGCAATTCAAAATTTGGACCGGTATTGAATTACTTAAAACTCGATCGAGATTGGATTAGGGCCGCATGATTTAGACCTAATCGAGTTTCGAGTTGTGATCGAGTTACAACCTAAGAGGGTTAGACTGGATTGGATTTGTGATAGGTCTGATCCATTGACATTCCTAATCATCTAACATTACTTAGGATAAGTAGGGAATCGAAGAAAAGGCAAGAGACAACCTTTCGAAAGGTGAGGCATTAAATGAAAAATATACATAACAACATCATTAACCCTTGAACTTTGCTAATAGTGACAAAGTATTATTAAAACTTACACACACCAAATCTAAAAGAAGATTAGTGGGAAGATAATATAAAGTGTTAATCCCCAAATATGATGGTCCTTTAGAAATCATTTAAGAAAGTTGCCTACCATAAAAAGCTAACGAAAAAGGTTAAAGATTTATCCGACTTTCTTTGTTAATCAAACATAATTCCTTTTAAAATGGAAAGAGGAGTTAGCTTATGCAAATTGGGAAAATGATACTTTGAAGACAAGATTTAGCTCTTTTTGATGTCGGAGGTCCTTTTGTGCACTCAACTGAAACTGACAATAAGATACTCTTTGTTATTCGTTAGCCAACAAAACTTAAACATGGTAATAACGTGTTTAAATAGGGAACCTGAACAGCTAGGTGAGAAGGCATCAAGCACCTAGCTTATAATTTATGCATAATTTCATTTACTAGAGGGAAGTGTACTACACATATGCTGGAGTGAGTATAATCAACCTAACTTCCAGATAGATTCATACAGTGATAATTAGCGATTGATTGTTATTTGTTGACAATTACGATGACTGATAGTTATGTTGGTTGATGTGAATATTCTCTCCCAAGAGTTACTTTGTTTGAACTTGACATAATTTGTCAAAATCTAAGAACAAACATGAATTCCAGTAATTTAAAACACATAACTTCTGTATGTGTTTGTATAAAGTGTGCAAGAGACTAAGTAAAATTTGTCCTTCGTTTTCCACATGAATAAATAACTTTTCATTATTTGTTATCTCATCTACGTTTCTGTCACTACATATTAATTAATAAGAACGACATGCACATAAGTTACTTGACAAAAAGACGCGTATCGAGCATCTGTAAATTAGGAACTTAATTGCAATTACAATGGAAACTTAGTGTACAGCCTCAGTAGAGAAGCATGCCATTCAACGACAATGAATAGATACCGGGAGCTTGGGAACAAGAAAGCTGTCGTTTTCTGTGTCCTCTCATGTGGGACAGTGTTCCAACCGTGTACGTTCTTCAACTTTCCTTGGTTTACAGGTCAGGTGCTAACCTCAACAGCAGCCTAGACCTCGTAAGTTTAAAGTTCTAGAAGACATATTCTTGGTAGTACTGAAAGATCCAGCAAGGGTCTCGCTTGGTCCGCAGGCTCCTTCTATTTTATCCTTGTTTTAGTATTGGATCTATATACCACCAACATTTAGTAATTGTTATTTTAAGTATTTGGAATCTTGGATGATAATATGGATAACCGAGCCACACCAAAGGCCGGCAAACATGGTGACAGAAAAGGAATGAGAAAGCAAAAATACTTTTTGTTTCTGTGAGCAAAAGGCTATTATGTAGCATTGATGTAGCCAACAAATTGGTGTAACAGAAATTGGTTGTGCAGCTAGCTAACGAAGATTCTCTAAATAAAAATAAAAAGAAATTAAGAAATAAAACCCAAAGAAAATGAAAGAAGGAAAAGACTCGATAGCCCGAAAGGTCCAAAAGATAGGCAGACAATATGGAGAAAAGAAGAAATTAGGGTTCGTCGTTGTGTTTGGGGTACATTACCCCCCGCAAACAGGATAGTACACGTCGTGTACCATGCTCAATTTGAGGAGTAGAGAGTGAAAGAGAGGGTCAGAGAGGGATTTTGTGAAGATATCGACGAGATAGTTGGTGGAGGTAACAAGAAGAAGGTGAAAGAAGTTAGACTTGAGTTTTTCACGAACAATGTGACAATCAATTTCGATGTGCTTCGTCTGTTCATGAAAAAACTAGGTTTTTGGCTATATGGATCACTTATTGACTGTCACAATAAAGCTAGATTGGATGTGGGTGAGTGACAGTAAGCTCACGAAGGAGGTAACGGGGCCACTGTAGCTCGTAGGTGGTGGCCAAGGCTCTATACTCCACCTCAAAGGAGCTCTTGGAAATGGTAGGTTGCTTCTTAGATTTCCAGGAGACTAGGGAGCAACCTAGAAAGATACAGTAACTGGTGATGGATTTACGAATTGTCGAACAAGTCACCCAGTCGGGATCAGAGTCGAAGTCGGAGAAGGCTCGTAGTTGAAGATCTGGGGTAATTGGAAATAAAATCCTTTGTCTAGGAGAGCCCTTGAGGTATCGAAGAATGTGGTGGAGAGCTTGCTTGTGCGTGGTCATTATATATATGCTGTGAGCATTGTTGGACTATAAAATAGATGTCCGGCTAGGTGGTGGTGAGGTATAGCAGCTTTCTAATCAGACACTGGAAGGGGGTAGGGCTGGAGAGTGGTTCGCCATCAAACAAAGGCCGAGAGGTAGCAACCATAGGGGTGGAGATTGACTTATTGAATAAAAATTCGATCTCTTAAAGAAGTTCAAGAGTGTATTTCTGTTCGAAAAGATTGATGCCAAAGGAAGAACGGGCTAACTCCAGACCGAGAAAGAACTTAGCCGAGCCTATGTCTTTGATTTTGAAAGTGAAATCCAGGAAGCATTTGGATGAGTGAATGAGAGCAAGTGTGCCACTGTCCAGGAGAAAGTCGCCGATGTATACGAGCAGAAAGAGGCAACCACCAAAGTGATGTTTACTGAACATTGAATGATCAAAGGTCGACTGAGTGAAGCCTTCGGAAAGCAGCGCAGAGGTGAGTTTGGAATGCCATTGTCTACTAGATTGTTTTAAACTGTAAAAGCTTTTATGTAAATGGCACACTAACTCTGGATGTGGCAGGTAGAGGCCAGGGGGAGGTTTCATGTAGACTTCCTCTTGTAATTCTCCATGTAAGAAGGCATTATTGATGTCTAATTGATGAAGATGCCAACCTTTGGAGGTGTCAATGGCTAATAACACTCTGATGGTAGTAATCTTCACAACAGGTGAGAATGTTTTAGTATAATCTAAGCCTTTATGTTGATTGAACCCTTTGGCAACTAATCTGCTTTTGCAGCTTTGAAGGTTACCGTCGGCATTGAATTTCAGCCTGTGCAATCATTTAAAGCCAATGACATACTTTCATGAAGGCAAAAAGGTGTGATCTAGGTATGAGTTTTGTCTAAAACTTGTAATTCTACAATCATAACATCTCTCTAATACAAATCCATTCTTTGTATCGAATGGTCTGGGTATAGGATGTAAGTTCTGGGCATGAAACAATAGATACAATAAAATGACTATGTTGGGGAGATAGGTATGTATGAGACATAACAAAAGAGAGGCTATGAGGAGATTTAAGTGGTAAGGTAGGACAGTCATAATCAGTGAGGTAAGAAGGGGATATGGACACTCTAGTGGATCGTCGAGGGGGTAGGAAGGGAGAGGGTGGAGTGGTAGGTGGCTGAGAAAGAGATGGTTTAGGAGAAGTTGGGGGATTTGATAAAGTAGAGAATAAATGATCAGACGTGGGTAGGGGGTGAGAGTGGGCAAGATAAGTGGTTCAAAAAAAGAGTCAGTAGGGTGATTTTGATAGGGGAAGGTTTGTTCATAGAAAGAGACATCCCTTGATATGAATTATTGTTGGTTATTAAGGTCAAACACTTTATATCCTTTTGTACTTATAGGAAAAATAAGGAAAATACACTTTCTTGCCTTTGTGTCAAACTTGCTTCTGTTAGCTTCTTTGGTGCAAGCAAAACAGAGGTAGCCAATCATTTTTAGAGGGTACAAGTCCGGATTAGTACCAAAAAGGATAGAAAAGGAGGATTTGTTACCTAAAATGGGTGAGGGGACTCTGTTAATGAGATATGTGGCATGTAGGAAGGTATGTGGCTTGTAGTTTCAAGGCTCTTACCACATTTAAGATGTATTGATGCTTCCATTCTACTCTTCCATTTTACTATGGTGTTTTAACATATGAGGTTTCATGCAATATATGTATTCATTGTAGAAATTTGTCGTAGCAAATTTAATGCCATTGTCACTTCGAATGCACTTGATTTTTTTGCTAAATTGTCTTTCAATATAGGCACAAAAGGTTTGTAGCAAATCTTGATTTCAGTTTTGTGTTTCATCATATAAATCCATGTTAATATGCTATGTTCATCCACAATGGTTAAAAAAGTTATGTCCAATGATAGAAGGTGTATGATAAGGCCCCCAAATATCGATATGAATTAGATCAAAAAAGGAATTAGCAATAGATTTAATAGACGGGAAAGGTAATCTTTTCTATTTAGCAAAGTGATAAACATCACATTGATTTGTAAAACGAAAAATAACATAATTATCTATTCTAGAGAGTGTGTGCAATTTTTGATTTGATAGGTGGCCTAATAGTCCGTGCCAAAGGTGCTTTTGTTGTGCAAAATGTTGTAAAGGATAGGGATAGTGTCTGGTGCAGCTGAAGAAAGGCAATAGAGACCTTTTTAATTTCTAGCAAAACCAATCATCCTTAGGGATTTGGTGTTCTGAATTATTCAAGAGTTAGACGAAAAATTCAGGTGACAATGAGAAGAATTGGTAAGTTTGTTGATGGAGATTAAATTAAAAGATAAAATAGGGACAAAGAGCACATCAGTGAGACTAAGGGAAAGGATTTGTACAATTCCTTTTTGTGTAACCGGAACATGTTCTCCATTAGGTAATTTAACAGTCAGGTTGTTAACTGTTTTGTAGGTTAAGAAGTATTCAAGTAACAGATTATGTGGTCTGTGGCTCAGAATCGAGGATCCAGGTGGATGACCATACAGAAGAAGGTAGATCAGGTTTGAGTGTACCTTTGTGATAAGTTGAGACAGTATTGACCTGTCCAATGACTATAGACTTTCCTTTAGCTTCTTTGTCTCTTTGCAGTAATTGCATGAGTTGTGCATACTCATATGTTGTTAGGTTGTCACCAATAGCACTTGGTGAAAAAGACTATCCACCAGCAAAAGTAATGTCAACATCTAATGCCTATTTTTCTAGGAGAGTTTCCATAGAATTAATTACCTTATGCCTGCTTAAATTAGAATATCTACTTTTGGTATTATTTTGTCCTATTTAAGGAGAAATTTGGTGGAAAACCACGTTTCTTGTAACACTTAGATTCTATATGCCCAACATTCCCACAAAAGGCACAAATAGGTCTTTTGTTTTGGTTGGTAGTGTCGTTTGGGGTCTGTTTTAGCAACAAAAGCTTGAGGTTTAGTATTGGGTGACAAGGATAGATTACAGTTTGTGTTGTTTAGCTATCTCTTATGTTGGGCTACCATGGCAAAATTCTTTTTAATATTAGGCAGAGGGTCCATTAACATAATATGGGACTTAATAGTGGCATATGATTCGTTTAGCCCCTTAAGAAACCTAATAACACAATCAGCATCTTGGTAGGTTGTAATAAAGTTCTAGAGATCACAAGAGCATGGAGGTTGACAGCTACATTTAGGTATGGGTCTGAGAGGTTAAAAAATTCTTCCCATAGCATTTTGAGATGAGTGTAGAAATCAGAAACAGAAAGAGTACCTTGTTGAAAACTATAGATTTACTCTTATAGGTCAGATATTCGGAAGGAGTTTGCTTGAGAGAATCTGCCTTACAGGTCTATCCAAACCTCCATAGTTATGTCAAACCATATAACACTTTGGGCAATTGAATCTAAAATAGATCTAAGCAACTAGGATAAAACCATTGTGTTGCACCTTTCCCAATAATCAAATAGAGAATCATTTTTGTTTGGAATAGGGATAGGAATAGTGCCATCAATAAATCTTAGTTTATTTTTTGATAAAAGAGTCATTCTCATTGATTTGGCCCATGAAAGATAATTTGTGTCATTTAATAAAGAAGAAACAAGAATGAGAGATGGGTTTTCACTAGGATGAAGATAGTAGGGGCTGGCTAGGTAGTCTTATGATTTTATATTTTTTTTATTCTGTTGAGATTGATTCGCAATAATGTTGGCATATAAAGGAGCACCTGATATAATGAAACTAGCTAAAAGAGAGAGAGAGAAGAGAATGGGAGTAGAAATGGAGAGTAGAAAATCATTGAAGAGACAAATGTTGGCAAATAGATGAAGCTACTGCCGGTATAGAACGAACCAAATACTCTGATACCATGACAGAAAAGGAATGAGAAAGCAAAAATACTTTTTGTTTATGTCATCAAAAGTCTATTATATAGCCTTGATGTACATAGAATGTTAATAAATTGTTGTAACAAAAATTGGTTGTATAGCTAATGAAGATTCTCTAAATAGAAATAAAAAGGAATTAAGAAATAAAACCAAAGAAAATGAAACAAGGAAAAGACCAGAT
>JANSVI020000325.1:417034-427046 GCA_025434765.2 Erythroxylum kapplerianum | reverse complement strand
ATCCAAGTCACATTCATATCTCAATTCAATACACAAATTCATAATTCATACACATCATGAAATAAATGCTTACAAAAACATTAATGGCATTCCAAGCCATATACAAAACCAAAACCAAAATCCAAAATATACAAAACACAAGATAAGCAAAATCAAACAAATGCCTTGACTATCTTTCATCCGATCTCCTGCTCGATACCTAGAGATGGGGATGAAAGGGGGTGAGCTTTACAGCTCGTGGATAACATGTTTATAAATCGAAAGATAAGCAAAAATCATCTTTTTCAAAACATTTGCTATTCTATAGCAATTTCACAGTAGAAATTCCTCAAAAGCTTATTTCTCAAACTTTTCAACTTTTCAACTTTTAAAAATCAATCATAAACAATTTCCAAAATTTCATTGTTGAAAACTCACTTTCTCATTTTTCAAATTTCTCACAATTCATAAACAAATTCAAAACATGAATGTATCACAAATATAAATGTATCACATTATAAACAAAATCAAAAGCACATAATCACATCAAAATGGTCTGGGTCGGTCCAAAACGGAACGTACTGCACATTCCCGCATAGCGGTCCTATGCAGCTGTGAACAGAACGTACTTCACTTTCCCGCATAGCGGTCCAGTATAGCCGTGAACTTATGGGAGTCCAAAATCGGAGCTAGAGCATATTTTAGGGTGTCACCCGTAGCATTGTAAACGAGGCAGAGTGTTCCCACATCGTAACCACAAGTTGCTTTTAGATCCAGTAAGTACTTGAGAGCGCTTTCATTCTTTCCATCTGAGTTCTTCCATTTGAGAGCCACACGAGCCCTGTCAATGGGTTTCAGGTCTGTGATGCCCTTATACTCTGGTAGGCTCTGTAGAGTTGTGTTTGTGACTGGGATGCCAAACACACCGTCTCCCATTTTTGTAAATAAATTAAATCTGTCTTCTTCTTCTGCTTCTTTTTTGTTTCTGTGTTTTTGCATTTCATTGCCTATGTCACCATATGTATATATAGAAGCGCTGTTAGGCTCCAGTGCCATGTGTTCACGCCCGCAAGCTGCAAAGATAGATATCACTGCCCCCAGCTTCATAAAATTTTTATTATTATAGTTTTTAAAAATATGAATAAAAATATACAATACACAATTGTATAATATAATAATAAATTATTTTATAATTTTAAAAAATTTAAAACTATTTTATAAATCTAAATAATTACTTAAAATAATACCCATTATTAACCATTATCAATACTATCAAAACTTAATCCTCTGCTTAGCAAATATGCTGTTGGTGTAACCTATTTTGATATTGCACGTATCGGGTGCTAACATTTCCTCTTCAAGGATAAGTCGGATCTGTTTCCCAAATTTATTTTATAATCTGCACCTACAGTTTTCCTTAAATAGAAAAAAAAAAGAGTACGAGATGATGAGACCGGCGACTAGTCGATGTATGAGGTGTTGACTTCCACTAAAGGATAGAGCGTATGGGTTCCTTATTATATTCTGTATTTATTCCATGCACTACTTTTCTAAAACAACGATAAGACAAAACCAAGAGCTATCTTCATCGGTGAAAGTGGTTGACCCAAAAACCATGCTCCTCAAAATTTGTGTGACAAAAACCAAGAGCTATCTTTCATTGGTGAAAGTGGTTGACTAAAAAACCATGCTCCTCATAAGTTGTGTGACAAAAACCAAGAGCTATCTTTCATTGGTGAAAGTGGTTGACTAAAATACCATGCTAACTCGCAACATTGTGTTTCATTATATCCAAAGTAGAAATATAAAATTAAAAGAAATCATTCTAACTCGCAATCGTGATGGAGTTATTTGGAACCTAATAATATACTGGGTTTCTTAAGGTTTAAAAAAAATAAATATTTTTAATTTTTAAATATATATATACCATATTCCTCAAAAGTTGTGTTTCATTAAATCCAAAGTAGAAATATAAAATTTAAAAGAAATGATTCTAACTTGCAACCACCGACGGAGTTATTTGAGACCTAATAATATCCTAGGCTTCTAAAGATTTAAAAAAATTAAATATTTTAATTTTTAATATATATATACACGGTCCGAGTGTGGAAAAAAATAAGTTGGAGAATTTTCTCTCTTAGTAATCTTCATTGAAAGAGCAACGTATTTATATACAAGTGTTCAGCTTAAGAAAGAAGAAGACTAACTAACAAAACAACAAAAGAACTAATTGCTACTGACTAACGATCGTTGACTAACAAACTAAGTAAGTTAATCAAACTAAGTAAGTTAATCAAGTTAATCACAATTTAAGACGCTGACAGCCGCCCTCAAGCTAGAGAATGAAGATTCAGCATTCCTAGCTTGAACAAATTGGATCGAAATGGTATAGCGGCAAGAGGCTTGGTGAACATATCAGCTAGTTGATCGCGGGAAGAACAAGGCATCAAATGAATCACTCCAGCAGCAACTTTCTCCCGAACAATATGGCAGTCAATTTCAATATGTTTAGTACGCTCGTGAAAGGTAGGATTAGCGACAATTTGGAGAGTAGAGTTGTTGTCACAATAGAGAGAAGTCGGATGAGAAACTGGTAAGTGAAGATCGCGAAGCAAATAGTGTAACCATTGGATCTCACAAGCGGTGAAAGCTAAAGCACGATACTCCGCCTCAGAAGAGGAGCGAGAGACCATCGACTGCTTCTTGACCTTCCAACTGATGAGGGAGCTACCAAGAAAGATGCAATAACCACTAACAGAACGCCGAGTCTCGGGGCAACCAGCCCAATCAGAATCACTAAAGCCTTTAAGGTCAATCGGACTGGAAGCAGAGAAGAAGAGACTAGTAGCAGGGGAAAGCTTCAAGTAGCGGAGGACCCGATGAGCAGCCTGAAGATGAAAAGTAGTGGGCTTATCAAGAAATGAACAGCAGGGCAATGATAGTCTTGTAAATAAACTGGTGGTTTTCTAGTTCGTTGTGGTCGAGAGGAAGATGGAGTAGATGGTGGAAGAAGGTGCTGAGGAGATAAAGGTGGTGCAGATGCCGAATCATCATAAATGGGAGTGGAATGGAATACAGGAAGGGAAGGTGTTAAGGAATCAAGAGATGAAGATGGTGTATTGGTGAAAAAAGGGAAATGATTTTCATGGAAAGTCACATTACGGGAGAGAAAAATGGCACGGGTGTCAATATCAAGAAGAATGTAACCTTTAACAGTTGGTGAAAAACCAAGAAAAACACAAGTTCTAGAACGAGGATCAAATTTATGTCTATGAGCAGATAAAGTAGAGGCATAGGCTAAACATCCAAAAACTTTTAGGAGATTGTAATCAGGTTTGGTGTGGTGTAGTGTTTCAAAAGGTGTATGATTGGATAAAATAGGTGTAGGGGTGCGATTCATAAGAAACACAGCATGAAGGACAACATAACCCCAAAAATATTGAGAAACATTTGAATGAAATAAAAGGGCTCTAGCTATATTAAGAATGTGTTGGTGTTTTCTTTCGACTAAACCATTCTGTTGTGAGGTCTCAACACAAGAAGTTTGATGAATTGTGCCTTTGGAAGCATAAAAGGAAGCTAAGTCAAATTCAGGTCCATTGTCAGATCATAAAACTTTGATTTTGGAAGAAAACTGAGTTTCAACTAAGTGGAAGAATTTTTTTTTTTTAATGAAAAAGGGAAAGTACATCAAATATTAATTAGTCGGGAGAAACTGCACCCTGACTGATCCTCTAAAATAAGAGTTTGGCACCTTAAAGGTGGAACATCAAAATAAGTGATCCCTATGTCACCCGGACAGGCCCGGGTGGCAAGCCAATCTGCGCATCTGTTGCTCTCTCGGTACACATGCCGATGAACAACAGTCCAGTTTCTGGAGAGAAGCTCGAGTATACCCAGGAGGAGAGGGTCGTCGGACTGAGGGCGGGATGGCGCCGAAGAAAGGAGCTGATGCACCCCTTTCGAGTCCACTTCCAACTCAATATGACGAAAGCCTAGTCGCCAAGCCATGGTGAGGCCGGTGTAAACAGCCCAGAGCTCTGCTGCCTGCGGGGAGCACCAGCCTATAAACTGAGAGAATCTACCGAGCCAAGAACCGGCACGGTCACGAAGGAGTCCGCCAGCGGAAGCCTTGATCTGGGCGCTATTGCTAGCCCCGTCGGTATTCAACTTGATCCAACCTTCCTGGGGCCGAGTCCAGCGAATCTGGTGCTCCTGTCTCGTGCGGAGGCCGGTACCACCTAGACGTCGAACTCCTAGCGCCTGCTGGATCTGATCTGCAAAAGACAAGATAATAACAGAAGGTGAGGGAGGTCGGACAAAATCATACAGAAGCTAAGTATGGGAAGTCCATTGGAGAGGGGAAAAAATTATTTTGTAGTGTGAAAATCGAGAATACCAAACCAGAAAACTCAAACCGAACCTGAAAATGGATTTTGGGAGCAGAATTTCAGCAATCTGAATGTAGATACGAATACGGAAGAGTTGAAAGCCTAAGGAACAAGTTTAGTGTGCTGGACAATCATTATAGAGAATACGAAATCGGTGGATGAAGATGCAAGCTGATTTGGAACAAGCTTAGTTTGCTGGACAATCATGATAGAGAATACGAAATCGGTGGATGAAGATGCCAACTGATTTGGAACAAGCTTAGTTTGCTGGACAATCATTAGAGAATACGAAATCGGTGGATGAAGATGCTAACTGATTTGATGGCTCAACAAACGAAGATTGCCGAAATTGTGGCTTGACATATTGCAAGAATCGAGAGAAAAGATTAAAGATGTAAATAAATGAAGGAATAGTACTTTTCTACGTATCCTATGTGCAGTACAGAGTACATATGCATACACATCAAACAATACTAAACTAAGAAACAATGTAATGCAAAATTTGGGCCATTAGAATAATCCCATAACACTCATATTGCTAACTGGACTGAAGCCAGGCCCGTTCTTTTCCCTTGAAGAGTACAATGTGGACTGTTACACGCAATAGGGATTACTTTGGGGCTCTGTTATCCAAGACTTTTGAGGGCTCTGATCTAAATTTAAAATTTTTATAATGTTTTTAGGCTTGACAATTGACCCGAGACCAACCCGATCCAAAAATAACAAGTCAAGTTTGAATTGACCGAGTCTCAGGTAGGATTTTCTAAGCCATGCCCGAGGCCAGACTAGCGGTGCCTAAAATGATACCGTTTTATAAAAAACAACGTGGTTAGAATTTTTAGAAAATAATGTCGTTATTTTTAATTTAGATAAAAATTGTAAATAAAAGCATAAAAACTCTTTAGCCCAACTCAAAAATAGGTAGAATTTATGTAAAAATGTTAAAAGTTACTAAAATTTAACAAATATTATATTTATTTAAATAAAAAGTACAAATTTTTTTATAATTTTTCTTATTAAAAAAAATATTGATTATTATTTTAGATAATAGTGTCTTATAATATAAAAATTGTAAAAATGTTTCTTCAAACCATTTAAAATAAATTACTATTAAAATTATGTCATCATAGTTTTATTCAATTGTGATATGTTCTAAATATTATAAGATATGTCTTTAATAATTTAGAATAACAAACACATTTAAAATCATAAATTACGTTTTATTTTAAATTTAATCTACTTTTATCCTATTTCACCGATGCAAACCCGAAAATCAATTAATGTTTATTGTGTGAAGTATAAGTGTTAGCATTTTCGGAAGATTTAAATTTTGATTCAGATCTTCTGTGCTAGTTGTTCTGTTCAACTTTATTTTTAAGTGAAAAGAATATCATTTTATATGAATTTGATGTTATTTTGGTGATTTAAATTTTGGTTGTCAGTTATTTTTTTTAAATTTTTTTTGTGTCAAAATTAAAGTAAAAATGGTGTTTTCTTATATGAAAATCCACATGAGATGTATAATTACGTAGAATTATATAAATATGTGAATTAAATTAAGTGGAACATAATTAGAAGATCCGGGACAGAGTGCTCCGACCCATCCGACGGTCTCAAGTCACTGGAAACTCCCATTTTCCTCAGGCTACAGAAGACACGTGGGCAAATTATACTCCTAACTTAGCTGTCAGTTGTCGCCTTGCAGCTTTCTCAGCCCCTATCCCGAATGCCGATGACTTCACTTTCTCTCCTCCGGCACCGAACCCCCGCCGTCCACCAGCTCCTTCGCCAAATAACCACCGCCCGCCACCACACCCCGATTGCCGCATCGAAACAGCAACACAAACCCAACAATGTCTCCCGAAAATCCGAACCCAGTAAGAATCTTCTAAGAGCTAAACACACCTTCAAGGAATTCTCTTCTCTTGCTCCAGTCCTGTCCTTAGACGACAAGCCCCAACTCTCCGATGCTCAAGCCATCGGCACAGTCGCTGCCTCTCAAGCAAACTTCATGCGGGTCATCGTCCAAGAAAGACGAGAGCAGTTTGAAGAGAGCGAAGAGCCTGGAGTTGAATTGCTGTGTGTGGTAAAGGCGGTTTTGAAGAAGATAAGGAGGAGAGTATTGGTAGGGGACAAGGTGCTGGTTGGGTCAATTGACTGGGTGGACCGGAGAGGCATGATTGAGAATGTGTTTCAACGGAGCTCTGAGGTTTTGGACCCTCCTGTAGCGAATGTGGATCATTTGTTGGTGCTTTTCTCAATGGAGCAACCCAAGTTGGACCCTTTTACTCTCACTAGGTTTCTGGTCGAGGCTGAGTCCTCTGGGATTCCACTTACTCTTGCTTTGAATAAAGCTGAGCTTGTTGATGAAGAGGTGGCATTTGAATTTTCTATTTAGTGATTTGAATGATTTACTGCTGCCCAAACAAGATAGTAATGAGGATGATGTTGGAAGTGCATATATTCAATAGACATTTTCATGTTCATACTCGTCCATTTGGCCTTGTAGTAAATCTTATGAGCTTAAGCTATGAAATTTGTTTCATGATCGTTCTTAGTTTGATGGTGTATGCAGACATCGAGTTCTTGGATATCTAGGCTTCATGGGTGGGGATACAAGCCAATTCTTTGCAGTGTGGAATCAGAACTTGGACTTAATACACTTGCTTCTATTTTGAGAGATCAGACTACTGTAATTGTTGGTCCAAGTGGTGTTGGAAAATCTAGCTTAATTAATGCTCTCAGAAACAACCCTTTTGCAGAAGCGGACAATTGGTTTGACTCTGTAGGTTCTGATATTTCTGGTTGCGTGTTCCTTTTTCTTTATCTACGTTTTGTGTTATTTCATCTATATGGTGCATTAACATGTGTGCTTTCATCAGTTATTGGGCAGCAAGTGGTTTGAGGATCAGCGTGTTGGTGAAGTATCAACAAGAAGTGGCAAAGGGAAGCATACTACTTGTAATGTTTCTTTGCTTCCTCTAACTGAAGGGGGTTATCTTGCGGATACGCCTGGGTTTAACCAGCCTAGTTTAATGAAAGTGACAAAGCAATATCTTGCTCAAGCTTTCCCTGAGGTTTGGATTGTTATTTGTTGCCAGTGCTCGTATCACTGAACACCAGTCTTCTTTATCTTCTTGACCTTGTTACAGATTCGAGATATGCTTAGTGCTTCTGGATCTGCTAAATGCTCATTCAATGACTGTTTGCACGTTGGTGAACCGGGATGCGTTGTGAAAGGGGATTGGGAGAGATATCCTTTTTATCTGCAACTTCTTGATGAGATCAGAATCAGGGAGGAGTTTCAGTTGAGAACATTTGGAACCAAAAGGGAGGGCGATGTAAGGTATGTTATCTGGAGAATAAGGACATTATGGTGCAGTGCTTCTTCTGCTGAAATGTGAAGTATTGGGCACATCCTTGGATATAAGGAGTTAATCCTCTGCCTGTAACTTGCGACTTCCAAAACTTGCTTCCTTCTGAAGCTTTTACCTTTTTGTTTTATATACTATTTAGATTAGGTTTGCTCTTAGTTTGAACACTCCAACTAGGTGGTTTGATAGTTATTAAGACAGGAATTCGTTAAAAGTTTCAGCTTTGACGATTGTTTGCAAACAGAAGACTACTACAGATTACTGTTAAATGAATGTTAGTGACCTGTACCTTAATCTCAGTTCCAAGTAACGCTGGGATTTCGATACGTATGCATTTATCAATTGCTCCAGTTCTTCTTCAACATGTTCAGAAACATTTATACTGATGAATTGAATTGTCACACTCGTTCTGCAGGTATAAAGTGGGAGATATGGGTGTCAAGCAAGCCGAGCCTCGTCTGGAGCTCAAGAAGCATAGAAGGCAATCTCGGAAGAGGATAAAACAATCCTTACTTGATGAATTGGATGAACTTGACGACGACGACAACTTACTTGACGAGGAAAACGATCCCATCTTGCGGGCTCTGAGGAATGAAAGTCAGTAGGACCGTCACTAGACGGGGAAAAACTGTAGCTATATGCTTTCTTCAACTGCTTTTATTTGTTTCTCTTTTAGTACATTCTAAAGCAAAAATCCACTAGTATCTGGGGTTTTAGTACAGTATGTGAGCTGCTTTATTGATATGTAGAATACAATTTACAGTAGTTACAGAGGGCATTGATAAGTCTAAGACCAAAGAATGGTAAAACTTGTACTATCTGGGGTTTAGTACAATTCATTGTCAGTAATTCTTTTCATGCACTCAAAGAATGGTAAAACTTGAGATGCACAGTTATATGCCCTAAAAAGTTTTAGGCTATCGACCTACATTTCGGTCAAACAGGCCACCCAAAATCAGAATGCTGTTTATCCCACCGTCCCAAAACTAACATATAGAACAAACTATAAGTTGAATGTGATAAAATCTTTTGACAATCTGAATATCTCTGTGGAACTCAATTTTCTTACCCAAGTTTCTACTATGTTCTGCTGTAAAGAAGCCAATCTCAGAATCAGTAACCCTAACTTCTAGCCCGTTCTATCCTATTACAGCAAACATAACTGTCTTCACCTTTCACTTAATATAATAGCTATATCAATAACCACCTGCAATTGTAATCATGCAGATCTCACCAACAACACTTTTCACTCAACATAATGGATATGTCAACACTACAATTGTGATTCCAATTTATGCAAATCTCCCCAACGACACTAGGAGTAGATCAAGGTTTTAAATTGCAAATCATAACTGCAGTTGCAGGCTGTGGATAACGCCATCAATGGATGGAATGCAATACACTGTAATTGCAACGTAATTCACAATCCACAATTTAAAATCTTGGATTGGGGTAGACCAATAACAAAATGAGGCACAAAAGTAGAAGAAAAAACTGAAGCCATCAGCAACAATTAAAGTGAATTATCATCATTCCGAAGAGCAAAATCTTTCCAGACAGTTTAAGCATTCTAAATTATGAGAAACAAGTTCGCTGTGACATCAATTCAACATAGGAAACATTCAAATCCAAGTCCAGACCGAGACCTATAGAGAAATTAAAATGACATTCCACCTATTTCTTAGCAGATTTCTTTTTAGAAGTCACAGGTTGCTGCGGTTTGGGGTGCTTCTCAGCTTCACTAGGGTCCAACCACTGGAGAGGGTGGCGATTGAACCAAGGCCAATTGGGGACTGTAATCAAAGTAGTCAGAACCACACCACCAGCGTATATCAGAATCATCAACTGAAAAGACCCCATTACATAGCCCGCTGCGAAGGCCACCACCGCAAATGCTAAAAGCAGAATTTGCATCAGTTGCTCTGCTAGCTTCTGTCCTTGCCAATCCATCTGCGATAAAGAAATTGGACGGAAAATCATAAAACTGTAACACTCAACAAGGACTGAATTTAAGATACCCAGATCACTTATGTCTTAATTTATAACTTCTAGACAATAGAAATTAGGGATCCGAAACTGTATACTCAAGAAAGAATCGTACGTCAAAATGATAAATGGAAATAAAGTTACTAAGAACCTGAATCAAACCCAATCGATTTGAGAGAAAGGAAGAGACAGGATCGTCTTACAGAGAGTGTGCAGAAAGGACCGAAGTTACTGAAATGAGGTCCGAATCGAAAGTACGCGTAGAGGGTATTAAACGGGGTT
>JANSVI020000324.1:62159-72868 GCA_025434765.2 Erythroxylum kapplerianum | reverse complement strand
CATATTGTCTCTTAACTAGTAACAATTTTTTATAGGGAGAGCAATAAAGATTGTATTATTTATGTAAATGGCAAGGTATAGCAGTAGACTACCTCCTGGAAATAGTTTCCAGGCCAATATAATATCTATATTCGAAGATGAAAGAATACCCCTCTCCCTCTCCACAGATTCCCTCTATATTTTGTACCCTCTAATTCATAATCTCTTTCTGTAACTAACTCTTAACAACCTGCCTATGTGGCAATTATTACCTTCCCCATGTTATCCCTATGGATGTAGGTTTGGATAGGCCTAGTGGGCTCATTACTAGCATGCTGATCACAAAGAGGAATGCTAACAATTCCCTCATCCTCAATAGGCACTTATTCTTACGGTGAATGGAAGAAAATTGTCCTTTGATGAATTCTACATCTTCCCAAGTTACTTCTTCTGCTAGTTTGTCTTTCCATCGAACAGGCCACTAGAGAATGCTTCTGCCCTTGGACTTAGACAGGCATGAAGCTAAGATCGCCTCTAGTTCAGCTAAGTCTCCATAGTCCATCTTCAACCTTTAAGGTAACCGAATGGTCGTATAAAGCCTTCTTCAGCTAGGAAACATGGAAAATCGGATGAACCTTGGATGAAGAAGGGAGTTGTAGTTTATGGGCAACCTCTCCCACCTTTCCAATGATCTTGAAAGGCTCATAGTATCATGCTAACAGCTTAGGACATATCCTTCTTGCCACAGTGGGCTGTCTGTATGGCCTTAATTTAACAAAGACTAAGTCTCTCACCTGAAAATGTGCCTCCCTTCGGTGAATGTCTGCAGATTTCTTCATCATAGACTGTGCTCGCAATAGGTTATATTTAAGTTGGCATAAAGCTTTATCTCTATCAACTAAGGCTAAAACTACTAATTCCACTTAAGTTTCTCTTTGAGAAAACTACAACAGCATAGGTGGAAGACGGCCATAGACAACTTCAAAAGGAGTCTGTCCAGTCAAAACATGGTAGTTAGTGTTATGCCAATATTCAGCCCATGCTAACTAATAAGACCAGTTTTTATGTTGTTTAGAAGTGAAGCAACAAAGATAGGTTTCTAGACACCTATTAATCACTTCCATTTGTCCATCCGCTTGTGGATGGTAGGAGGAACTCATCTTCAATGTTATTCCTTGTAATTTGAAGAACTCCTTCCAAAAATTACTAGTGAAGAGTGGGTCTCTATCACTTAATTTAGAGCTAGGAACTCCATGTAATCTCACTATCTCTCAAATGAATGTTTTAGCCATGGTTTTAGCAGTGAATGGATGTTTTGAGGAGTGAGAAATGGGCGTGCTTAGATAACGATGGACTACCACCAACATAACTTCATAACCCTGAGATTTAGGAAGCCCTATAATAAAATCCATTGAGACTTCATCCCAAATCAGTTGAGGTATATATAGGGGTCACAATAGACCAGTTGGAGACATTACTGTATATTTATTTTTCTGACAAATGACACATTCATGCATATACTTCTGAATGGAGGATTTCATTCCCAACCAAAATAGTCTATAAGCTAACCTTTTGTAGGTCTTGAGGAAACCAGAGTGCCCTCCAAAAGATGAGCCATGATGCTCATACAGAAACTAAGGGATTAACACTGAAGTGGTTGAGAGGACTAATATGTTTTTATAGAATAATAAGTTGTCCTTTAAGCATAAATCAGGTTTAGAATTAGGATCTTGTGTAAGTGTTGTCATAAGTGAGTTCAATTTAGTATCCTCCTTGACCTCTTGTTGTACTACATCCATATCAAGCCAAAATGGGGCAGAAATCGCTAAAAATAATAATTTGTCATCTTCAACCCTTGATAGAGCATTTGCTGCCCCATTTTGCTTCCTTGGTTTATAGATTACTTCAAAATCCAGACCCAAGAATTTAGCTTACCAACATTGTTAATCTATAGAGGGAATTTGTTGATCTAATAAATGCTTCAAACTTTTATGGTCAGTATAGACCTTGAAATGCCTTCCAGTTAAAAAGAATTTCCAATGTTGAATAGCCATTACTACTGCCATCACTTCTTTCTCTTAAACTGATTTAGAGTAGGTTGATTCAACCAAAGCCTTGCCGAAATATGCTAGTGGGCAACCCTCTTGGATTAGGACTACACCTAACCTTCTTCCTGAAGTATCACACTCGAGGGAAAACACTTTGGAGAAATCGGGTAAGGCCAAGACTGGTGATGGAGTCATCCTCTTTTTCAATTCTTCAAAAGCTTCTTGGGACTCATTTCCCCAACTGAAACCGTCTTTCTTTATGAGTTCAGTAAGAGGTTTAGCAATTTTACCTTAATCTTTGACAAATTTTTTATAGTATTAAGTGAGTCCAAGGAATCCTCTCACCCCTTTTACATTATTACGATAGGCCACTCTAAAATGCTTTTAACCTTCAAAGGGTCCATTGCCACCCCTTCATAGGATATAATATGGCCTAGGTACTCTACAGATTGCTATCCAAAAATGCACTTCTTCTAATTTGCCATTAGCTGATTACCAAATGCTCCGAATGCTGATCCTAATCTCTACTATAGATCAGAATGTCGTCAAAGAAGATTAAAACGAACTTTCATAATATAGGTTTAAAAATTGAGTTCATGGTGGATTAGAATGTAGCTGGTGCATTCATTAGACTGAAGGACATCACTAGATATTCATAATGCCCCTCATGGGTTCGGAAGCCTATTTTATAGATGTCCTCCTCCCTAACTCTGATTTGATAAAAACCTGACCTTAAATCCACCTTAGAAAAGTATCTAGCTCTATGTAATTCCTCCATCAACTCATCCATGACTGGAATTGGGAACTTATCGAGAGACGTGAGCTTATTTAGGACTCGATAGTTGACGCATATTTTCCATGGCCCATCCTTCTTCTTGACAAGAATAGCAGGACTTGAGAAAAGGTTGATACTAATCCTAATATCTCCAATTACCAATAAATTCCTAATCTGCCTCTCAATCTCATCTTTTTGATGGTGTGCATATCTATATGAACAAATATTTATAGGTTCTGCCCCTTTCTTCAAGTTAATTGCCTAGTCATGAGCCCTCCTAGGTGGTAATTCCCTTACTTCTTGGAAAACCGACCCAAACCTGAATAAGACAGCCCTCAACTCCTCTCATTGATCTATATCTAGAGTTCCCATCTCTTCAGATAAGGATCAACCAATTCTCATAGACCACAACAATCCCTCTACTTCCAATTCCTGATGTTTTAAAATATGTTGTAGCATTTGAGGAGAAGAGGCTTGCATGTTGATTCCTTGCAGGGTAATCTCTATTCCCTTTCAATCAAATGAGATGTACATTTTTTTCCAATCAACTTTCACCACCCCCAATGCTTCTAACCACACAATGCCAAGGATTAAATCGGGACCTCTAATGTCAAATGCATAAGCATTTACACTAAACTCTTTTCCATTTAACTCCAGTTTAATCTCCTTGCAAATCCCTTGTGACAAAGATTGATGTCCATCTCCTAACCTAACATCGAATGTTCTAATTAGTGTAACGGTAATACCCATTTCCTAAACCAACCTACTGGACACAAAGTTATGGCTAGCTCCACTATCAACCATAATGACAATAGGCATTTCATTTAGCTTACTTATCAAAACCCAGTCATAGCCAGAATCGGAACATGCCAATTTGAAACATTGCTATAGGATTCAATCGACACATTTGCATTTTGAGTAAGGCTATTTACAATCCACTCTTCCTCCCTAATTCTCCTTGTAGCTTCAAATCTGAAAAGAGGCAGTAAAAGAAGCCCAAGAAGCTGGGTCAGTTGAATGGAAGGCTAAGATTGATACACTGACAAAGTTTAAAGAAAGCAGACAAGCAAAGATTTATGATCAAGGCTCACAGGGAACCATTTTGTAAAAGGTGAATTGTAACATACCCATCCATCTCAGGCATTTGGATATCCATGAAGCACGCATCAAACTGATGGGGTGGCTTAAGCAGTTGTATTGCTTTTTCCCCCCTCTCCGCACATACCACTTCAGCTCCATACTTTTTCAAAGCACCAGCAGCAACCTTCAAGTTCACATTGTTGTCATCTACAATGAGAATTTTTCTTCCGCGAAGAAGGTTGGACAAACCCGGCAGCTCTCCATTGCGGGGATTCTTCTTGCTCCTGATACCCATTGCTCGCTGTAAAGATGCAGCCAGCATACTTGCCCTCAAAGGCTTCTTAAGAATACTTGGAGTATAAACACCAGATGTTGCTGGTTCATCCGGAGAACTTATAGAATTAGCTAGAAGGAAGAGTTTAGGAACACTTTTTATTTTCTTCAAATTATCAACAAAAGAGGAAGAGCAATTTAAATCCCCATCCCAAACTTCATGTTCTACAAGGATCAAGTCAAAAACTTTATTTCCACTTGTCATAGTGGATAAACAGTGATTCAGGTCACAAGCCACTTCAACGTTAATCCCAAGCCGTTGGATATGATACCTTGAAACCTTGGACCTGACAGGTCTTGGATCCACAATTAACGCAGTCCTTCCCTGGAATTCTGAAGAAATGCTACTAGATTGGTTATTCAATTTTTGACTTCTGCACTCGTTTGAACTGGAGCTGCCATTGGTAAAGACAGCAGTAAATGTAAACGTTGATCCAGTCTTTGGGGTACTTACAAACCCAATTTCTCCATTCATAAGGCCAACCAGATACTTGCTTATGCTTAAACCAATACCAGTGCCCCCTATTCGGGAAAGATAAGGACCAACTTGCATAAAAGGAGTAAAAACACGAGATTGGGCTTCCAAAGGAATCCCTACTCCTGTATCCTCCACTGAAACGATTAGATTGATGAATTCAGAGGTTGACAAGAGACTCTTATTTGAACCCTCTTTACTGAAAGTTCTAAATCCTTCCCAACTTTTTCGTCTATCTACAACCGGCAAACCACTCAAGGTGTTCAAAGGGGAAGGTTCTCTCCACCCAATGACCTCTTCAACAAGATGGACAGTGACAAAGATGTGTCCTTTTTCTGTGAACTGTCGAAAAGAACGAGAAGGAAAAACAGGCACATTTCTTATTGGCGAAGAAGTGCATACAACTTTAATTAAAAAAGAAAATAGCAAGCATGTTAGATTTGGTACAAATTAGTTACTGTCCAGTACTCTTCACACTAAGCACCAATAAGGTGAAGATAAAGACCAGATAATTTTCACAATTTTTCATATATAAAAAATTTAAAAGTCACGAGAAAAAAGTAAAAATCATCTGGCATATAGCAAGTAGGTAATGGTGCTAATTCGTAGATAATTAAGCAGCCAATCTGGACAGTGCTACCAAAAGCAAAAGCTTCACAAAATGCACAGTACACTGTATAACAATATCAAATCTTGTTCTTGTCAAGTATAAGTTTAATTTCTTTTTAAGAGGGATCATATTTCCTCTTACATTGGTGCAACATGGAGAGAAATTTTTTGCAGTTGTGAGTGATTCCAAATGTTGCTCATCAACTTTCAAATATAAGTTAGTAATATCCAAAGAATGTTGTAAATAGCTCATCAAAGACTTACTTTAATGGAATTACTCATGAGATTGGTGATGATTTGTCGAAATCTCCCTTGATCACCAATTAGCATTTCTGGAACCTTATCAGAGATGTATACTGCCAACTGCTCTTCCCAATAAGTTTATCATACAAATGCAAGAATCGAATTATGAAACAATCAAATATAAGCACCACATTCCAAAAAGTAGTTTGCTAAAACAATAGCAAAGAAGGAATAATAGTTGCTACGCTGTACCTCAAGTCCTTTTTCCTGAGACTTGTCAGAAAAGAGTGACAAGACATCATCCAAAATTGCCCGCAGATTAAACAACACAGGTTCAAGTTCCAGCTTGCCAGATTCGATTTTTGCCTGATCCAAAACCTCATTTATAATTGAAACAAGAGCTTTGCCACTAGCTTGGGCAGTTTTAACACATTCCTGTTGTGTTCCATCGAGATCTGTTTCCATAAGCATATGTAGCATCCCTGAAATTGAATATAGTCACATCATGATCAAGCAAATTTGACATTGTCAATAGGTGAAGCAATAGCTACAAATTTAACATACTAAGTACATCTTCAAAACTTACCAAGAACACCATTCATTGGAGTTCTGATCTCATGGGAAACCGTAGCAAGAAACTGCAATAAGGACAATTTCTTCAGACTGCATGTCATAATTAAAAGCCTAAAGAAGTTTTATGCAAGAAAGATATAAAATACCTGTGATTTTGCAACATCAGCTGCTTCAGCTCGTTTTTTGAGCTCCATCATCTCACGATAGTCATCTTCAACTTTGGCAATTCGATTCATAGTTGCATAGAATATATGACCCACAAGCAATGCAATGACAAGAATGCCAATTGCAGTTGTTATTGCCAACCATGGTAATGGAGGTTTTTGCTTAAATCTAAAATCCAAAAATTAAGTACAGCATTAATTTATACATTTGTACTAAATTTCATTTAGAGCATTGAAATGCTTCAGTTATTCTCTCATAAGAAAAATTCTTATCATGGCAACAGCAAACAACTACACAGTTACCATGTTTGGTTTAATCGGTATGGTGAACAGTAATATTAAAGACAAATTAGTTCAAAATATTAATTACCTGCAACGCATCTCATGCTTTATCCCGTTTTTGGAACCCAACCATTGCTCTGATAACACACATGTTGGGACCCGATCCCGTAGACCGGACCCCAACCGGATAGAACGGAAACGGAGACGAATAACAAAGAACCGGGAAAAGAAACGAATCAAATCTGAAACTCAAGAGTGGGCCAAATACACACGAAATCGGATTCTTAACGGAATCGAATCGATCAATAACGAATCGAAAGCCAACTTGGCATCAAAGCATACAAACGAAGTCAAATCGAATAACATTACAAATGTCCGACTCAAAGCTTTCAGAATCGAAAGGAAATCGAAGTACCGACATCCGATAACATACACTTTAGAAAACAGCGCGTTGGAAAACCTAAAGACTAACCAATCTAAAACCGGTCTAAAATTTTTCTTTCTTTCTCATCTTTGTCATTTATTCATCTTTAGTCAAACTCACACAAATCAAAACATTGGGAAACTTATTTCTTCTTAATCACACACGTATCAATATCCTCTTCAACAAAACCTTGTTCTTATTCTATCGTTGACATACAACCCATTTTATCGAAAAATCGGGCAGCATAACGGCTGCTTTTAAGCTAACCCAAAACTGCAAAATCATTTAAAACACACTTTTATCAACCAGCTCAATCAAATCACACAACTCCTCGGACTTCCTCTCCGGAATTCAAACTCAATCTAAATCGCATTATCCATATCCCATTCACATTCATTACTCAATTCAATAGTACAAACCACATTCATACATCATATGTAATTCCCATTTATCTTAATTCAATCACAATTTATATACAAAACCAATATGCACAATCCATAGCCATACATATTTCTAATTCCATAACTCAAGTTCTTATACAATTTCATAATCCATAATCGTATGATTCAATTCAGCTTCCCATAATTCATGTCTGAATATTTTCTGGATAAAAAGTGATAGAGAAGACCCGACAATGTCCCATTGGGATTGATAAAATAAAGCTTTAAACCCATCAATACCTGGTGCCTTATTGGGTGCCATATAAAAGAATGTCATCTTGACTTCTTCTGAAAGAATTGGACCTTCCATGTCAATTATAGCCTGATGGGAGAGAGGTGGAAAAAAGCCTATGAGAGGAAGTGCCAAAGTTGAAGTTCTTCGCTATCCTTTTGATACTATCTGTGTTCAAACCAATGCATCCATTTTCATCCTTCAGTGTAATGATCCTCATTTTCTAGCATTTGGCAGTTGTAATAGTATGATAGTATTTGGTATTTCTGTCTCCTTGGCCTAACCACTGACATCTTGAGCATTGATGCCAATAAAGTTCCTCTTAGCAAAGGACTTGTTCTAGGTTAGAGCGTAAATATTCCTCTAGCTCCCTTAGAGAATCCAAAATTTGGTCTTCCATTATTTATTGAATGTCTTTAAGACGTGCCAGGAGCCTTTTTTTATGATGAAAAATGTTACTAAAAATGGTATAGTTCCAATGCTAAAGTTTTTCTGAAACATCCCTGAGCGTGTCAGTAATATCGGTTATTTCAGGGTTCCAAGTATCTTCCACAATCTATGCAAAAACGGTTATCGGTCAACCAAACTGATTGAAATCTAAAAGGTTGAATGGTCGGCAGTAGGTAAGTGCTTTGTTTTAGTGTTACCAGCAGTGGTCTATGACCAGATTTGAGGAAGGGTAGATGAGTCACTGTAGTTTCTTGGAACGAAGACTGCCAGGAAGTAGAGCTAAAAACGCGGTCCAGTCTAGCAAGAATCTTCCCTCGTCTCTAAGTGAATCTTGGCCCTTAAAAATCAAGATCATGCAGTTGCCAACATTGTATACATTGCAAACTACTTATTGACTATTGGTTGGAGTCTAAAACCTCCATGTTTGTTATTGCTCTCTAGCTTGGCATTGAATTCCCCTCACAAAATCCATGGTTTGGAGGTTGATCGAGCAATGTTGCATAGATTCTTCCACAAAAAGTGTTGTAAATTATAGTTAGGGCTGGCATAAATGGCAGTGAAGTCAAAAGATGTTTGATCCCAATTAATGTTAACATGAATAAATTAACGGTGGGCTTGCAGGATTTGAACCTCAATACCTGTTTTCGATAACAACCAAATACCTCTCGAGAATCTCTTTGCTTCCACCCTGAAGGACTGAGAAAATCCCAAGCTTCGAATAACCTTCAATGCACATGTCCCACTTATTCTTGGCTCAACCAAAACAACAAATAGTGGATTATGAATTTGAATGTAATTTTAAAGGATCGACTTGAAGGTCTTGCCTCCCGCCCCCTGACAGTTCCATATGAATACAGATATAGGAAATATTGTATGAGAGAATAAGCAAACCCTACTAGGCATGGGTGTTTACCAGCTCTTCCATCTGCATACTACAGGTGTTAGACATGGAGTTCTGTGGCAACTCTTCCATCTGTGACTTGGGTACATTTGAGGTCTCACTATCCAAACCCAAATCTTGGCTAGGATCTAGTGGCCTAAATGGGGGCAACATGTGTTTGTTGATTGATGTAGACAATGTAGTAGTTATGCATGCTTCATGCATGTCCTCCTCTATGTCCCCGTCCCCCATATCGTCATTCATCGTTAGCGTAAAAGAGTTATTGAATCACCAACTCTTGATGAGGGAATTGAGATGACCACGTGGTGTGTTTTACTTCGTTGAGACTCTTCAATCATTGATTTCGGAACCGAGTGGGTCGTATTTTGGCTTGTGTGGGCCATTGGTGACTTAGGTGTAATAGAAGTCTGATTATAGAATTCAGTTTGTTTGGGCTTCCTGATGATGTCCCTATAAGAGGGCCCTTCTTTTCTTGAGTTTTTGCTAATCATTGATTTTCTTAGTTTCAGTTGTAAATGATTCAATTCCAAGTTCCCTGTATTGTTTTCTCTTTGCTTCTTCTCCACAAGCCGAGGATAGTCATTCAGAGATGCAGGTGTATCATTGTCTGTCAGTATTGTATACCTCGAGCCCCTCAAAGTCTCATGATGGTTACTACCTCTCCTATTACATCCTTGCACCGTTTTGTTGAGGTTCAGACGACGAGTTTGTCGTTGTACTTGGATCCAAGGGCCAGAAGGCTCTACCCTGATGTCGGTTGCCAGTGTTTCAGTTTTTGTTTCTAGTGGGGTTTTTGTTGTCTGTCCACCGATGATGCCCCTTAGTTCCTGCGAAGCAATAAGCAAATCTGAAGCAGGCCCTTGCAAGCGACTTTGATAAGTTCTTCGTCAAGTTCAACTATGGAGTACTGATGTCAATGTCTACTGCAACTCTCGCAAATTTTCCTCTTTGAGATTGTTATGTATGATCATCTATCTTCACTATGCAGCCTACTAGATTTCCAAGAGCCTTCAAGATGGAGGGATGATATTGTGCTAAGGAAAGTTCTGGAAATCTGACCCAAGCTACAATGTGAGACATTTTTCCAGAAGAGGGATGAAATTCTGGGTTCCAAGGTTGGATTGAAAGTACATGGTTGGAGATCCCCCAAGGACCCTTGGTGAGAGCATGTATATAATCCTCTTCTTCCAAAAAATTGATCAGGTAAAGATCATTATCTATGTCTACGATCTTCACTGGTCCTTTTAAGTTCCACATTGTGTTCAACCTAGTTTTAAGCATATTGAACCCCACCTTTCAGCCTAGTAGCTTGACCACTGCGACCTTCTCCAATTGCTTATCTAATCGACTTCTGAAGGTGTTAAACAGTTCAATGCCCATGCCAAATTCTCCTGACACCATATTGATATCCCCCTTAGTAATCTCAATCGGGCCCTCTTCTGGCCAAGTTAGGTCCTGCTCGTCATTATCGGGGATTAGGCAACCTAAGACAGCCACGCTATAACTATGGTGAATGGTGTTCTGAATAAGGGTAAAAGGAGGTGGGTCTTCCTTGTGCCCTCTTATTTGAACCTTTTTGCGGAGTGTTCGTCATATCTTGTGGAGGTGAGATCACCCCCTATAGCTACCTGAATCAAGGCAGAATATTACCTTATATATGAGATAGATGCTAGGTTTAGGTTTCTTCACGTAGATCTTTGT
>JANSVI020000323.1:8436-20621 GCA_025434765.2 Erythroxylum kapplerianum | reverse complement strand
GGATCCAACAGGATTGCCAAGGATTCATGGACTGCCAACTTCATCAATGTATTCCACCAGCAGCGGTTCCAGTGATTCCTACTCAGCTTCTCCTAAGAATCTCAGAACTCGAAAGTCATCTAATTCAGGAGAGTTGTATTCGCACTTGGCTGATTCTAATGGAAGTGGACGTTCGTATATGCCTGGTCTCTATCCAGCAGTCGAATGAGCATCGGTGTTTATTATGCAGTCGCATGACATTCATTTCTTAATTCTGAAACACTGTTGCATATTCTTAAAGTCCTGCTCCAACAGCTAGCAACAGAGTTGATATTTTCAAGCCCAGAAGTTTAGAATGCTCTCCATTTCTCTGTTATAGTGTGGGGCTTTATACATCATTTTTTTCCCGTAAGGTCCCTGCAAGAATAGTTAGGTGCAAATAATCCAGGGTGTGAAAAAATGAGGAGATGTTCGTTAACAACACTTGCATTGATTTGCCTTGTAGAGAGGTGTTTTGGTGATCACGGTCATTGTCGTGTAGATCTGCATCTAATACTAAAGCTTGTGCCTTGTTTCATATTTGGTTTATCGAGTTGCAGTAATAATATTGTAACACGAAGGAAGGGATTTTGATTTTCGTCCAAGCAGCCGATCTTTGTGGTATGCCATTAAAGAACAACATATGCATATAACAGCTTTTGCCTTTAAAAGCTTATAAACCTTGGTTTTCTAGGGCATGTTGCCTTCCCCAATCGAATTTAGAAAAGGCTGTCACGAATATGACTAGAAGAAGGGAGAGGAGAAAAGGGTTAAGACCCTATGTATTTTACACCATGTAGAGCACTAGAGTACCAAAAAGAATTTGTGATAAAACTCGATTAAGAGATGCCTTGCGTTCTATGGGGTACAGAAGTAAACAATTACAGTTGATGCCAATTAAAAGAAAATCTGAACCAATTACCAAGCTTTTATCTTAAAAGTTAAACTTCGAAGCTGGAACCTTGTGCGTCCTTTTCTCTTTTATTGGTTAAAACTTCATTTTGTTACTAATCGATCCTATTCCCCCTTTGGAAAAGAATACTGAAAGTTAGAGATGCTTTACTCAAGTGGACAAATGGATAAGTAGTATGATTTTGGACTCATAAGTGGTTGCTTAATTAAACCCACTCCTAGCAGAAGTCTTGAACATGGACAGCTCCATACTTCTCCGTAAGCTAGCAGAAATCTTAGATCATAGATTTCTATCAAGTCCGGATTCAACTTTTCGATTCAAGTCGAAACAATGAGGTTTGAGGAGAAAAATGACCCTCACCTACTGTTCAGATCACAAACTTTCCGCTTACGCTCGCCTGCGTACTTACGACATGCTTTATCTATCTGTCCGTCGTCAAAAGCTCTGTTATGTCTATTACACTCGCCACTTGTATTACCTAAATATATGTACGACCACTTCAACTTCGGCCTATTTAACCACTGTGGCTCTTTTGTACGTAACATAAGAAGTTCCTCTAGTTTAAAATCTACTCACCAAAGGAATCTATAATGATTTACCGTCTCAATGACTTTCTTTCCTTTCAATCTTTTCTATCAAATAAAAGATAAACATCCCACGTAACAAGTGCTTGTGTACATTTAATTGATTCAATGTCCTATTTTACCTTTTTGAATTAAAAGACTAACTTGCCTCATGATCACCCACCTTGGTCTAAATAGTAATTACTATTTCTATTTTCCATGTCATGTACAAGTTTATTATCTTTTATCGTCCTACAGGATTAACTTTTAATGATCTTAGTCGACGTTCCTCTAAAATGCATCATTTGAAAGTGAATTTTAGCTCAACAAAACGGCAAACGGGTGAGAGCCACAAATGACAGACTCTGCAGCTCAATTACACCAATGGAAATTATAAAGACCACAAATGGCTGACTCTCCATGAACATGGTTTAATTGATTTAGACGGATATTTCCTCTAGCTCTACAAAATATTTAGAAAATACCAAAAGTTAACTATTCACATTTTATTTTTTTTTTGAAGGCAACAAAACTATGTTCAACTGATTTCATACTAAGGAAAACTGTGTCTGTAAGAAAAGGGAAAAACCTCTGGTATCTAAGGTTAGTATAAACCAGCTTTGTGCCTGCAATCCATGTGAAGAAACCATATACATGAGTTATCATCATGGGCTCGGAGCATCATCTCCAAATTGTCGCCACTGGGAATCTCCAACATCAACCTGCAAGTTGGTATCATGAACTTAAGACAGCTAACAAAATTTATGGCATAGCTGAAGGATACAATTGGTCCCAACATGTTTGATGGAAAGTCACCAAAAAGCCACCACCTGATCGTCAAAATTCCCGGGAATCTCAAATTCTGAAACTGAAACATTTCCCAGTTCATCCAAAGTTCCCTGGAATTCCTCCTACATTAAAAGTCATAATCATACAGATTTAGATTTAAGCTACTGAGTTCGCCATGCATTAGAGATGTTTAGTTCAAGCAGCCAAGTTGTGGTGTCACTCTAAATGGTACGAACAACAATTTAAGGATGTTCTAAGAAAATTCTCCTCTTTTCTATGCCTCACAAATAATCACTTCACAATTGGAATCCTCGCTGAAAAGCACAAGGAATATTGTGTAGAACTAGTAGCATTTATTTAGTGTTTATTCAGTAATCAGATTACCTCCTCATCAAGGGTAATTGATGAATTCTCCACATGCATAGGAATAGGATTAGTAAGATTTTCATCAGCTTCCAGAAATTCCTGAAGACAAGATTTGTGAATTACAAAACTAAAAGCGAGAGAAGATTCCGAAAACAGTAAGTAGATAACATATTATCAAAGACAGATAAGTGATTCATATGATCCAGGTCTATGATATGGAAAAAAAACTATTTCAGTCAAAAGCAATCAGCTCCCAGCTCATTACTTGCCAGATGGTAGATACTATTTTTTATAATCTAGCATGAACCTTGATTTTCTTAACACCAAGAAAAAAGAACAAATATTAGTAAACAAGGGAACTAATGCGACCAACCTGACATGCATAAAGAGACATTACTGTAGAGTGGTTTTGAGGCATCATATCACAATGTTTACAGTGTTTTTTTCACATCATTGCTACCAAAATCAAGTAATATATAATTACGAAGTGTTAACCCACTCTTGGAAGCCCCAAACAGGAGATACCTGCTCATGTGGCTTCACATAATTTTCTGAATCTAATGGTAAAGGCTTATTATCTTCTGGGCTTCCCTGAAAAATGGGCAAATGTTTTCAAGACCATGTTATCAACATATACAGAAATACAAATCATAAAAATTCCACATAACATCATATCACTATATGAAAATAGATGAATAAGCCATGTCAGTATTCTGCGAGTTTGAACTGTGTTTGAAAACTATTATGTATCTTATGAAGTAGAAATATATTATCGCCATTTAGAATCGATGATATACCTCTTCATCTTGGTTCACAAAAGAATTTTCCCTTCCTATGGCTGAAGGCTTAACATCAGGAGTTCCCTAAAACCAAAGAAGAGTGATCACTCCAAACACTTATGATACATATGGCTAATGTTACTATAACTGGAGAAAGAGGCTGTCCAAAACTGTCTTAGATCAGTGAAATGAACCAGAAAACAATTAATAACTGCTCATAGTACATACCGGTTCATTTTGATCAAAAGAATGCCTCCCTCCTTTTGTAAGATCTCTCAAAGTACCCTTCAAGACAGTATTACAACCAAATGTAAGTCATACAAAAATCAAGAATGGTATCATCCCAGTTTAAAGGATGTTGTATCAGAAAATTGTTGACACAGTTGATTAACACATTTCAATATCAATGCCTCACATAAGCAACAACCATTATGACTTGTAAAGTTTCATTTAAGGCATGGTATTAGAAAAGAGAATTGAGAAGAAAACATCTATATAAACAACCTTTGGTGCATGAATGCTTGCAAGTTGTGGATCAAATTGAATAGGAATAAACATATTTTTGCAAGAATATTGATCAATCAACTTAAACACGAATAATCAAATCCAAGGAGCCTATGACACATGCAGGAAAAACCCATGGTTGTTTTAGAATTGTAATTCAAAGCTTGAAGTACAATAATACCAAGTTAATTATTTTCAACAATAGGATGACAAATAAGTTAAAGATGGATTGGTGACCCATTGCATTCTGTTAGAGGAAAGTTTTTAGCAGCTTTAGCTAACCAAGAAACATATATGAATCAATGCTTAGACTATTCTCAAATGGCCTTTCAACTTTCACCTCCCAGATCTATTCCAAGAAATCATCAGCCCTGAAAAAGCCCGATATCTATTCCCTGCCATTCAAGAAAACATGCTATTGAGACTGCAAAAGAAAATATCAGCCTGAAATCCTCTCAGCAAAATCCAGTAAATAGTGTTAGACAATTCTGAATGCAGATTTCTCAAGGAAATTTGGATACAATTTTGGAGGAAGAAGATGGCAAGTGAAGTTCTGTATCCAATAAAGAACCACACATAATGTGTACATACAGCACATTGGTCAAAACTTATAAACTACCTTGTTTGCCCACATCAGGCCACAAGCATTGCAGAGAGTCCTTGGACCAGCTGGGCCCCGACGCATTGCTGGAGTAGCTTTCTCACTAGTTCCACAGTGTTGACAACTACGTGGACTTTAAAACATGAACACGTATATAATTGTAAAATAAGAGTCAGTAAGTATTCAACAAATTATTCTTAAGACAAGCACCATGTCATCTTCATAATAGCAGCTGATGTAACTGTAGTACAAATGCAAGCTTACATCGTGTCTGGAAGAGCAGATCCATTGCTGGGTTCCCACTTTTCAACATCTGTGGTTTCACAATCTTTCAGTGAAGCAAATTGTCCATTTTTACGGTGCATCCTATGAGAAACATAAGTCTCTACAGTCAGTAAGAATCCTAGATGCTGATCAAAACAATTCCTGTACATGCTCTCATGAACAAGGGAGAGATAGAGAGAGAAAGGTCGCTGAATTAAACCTAGCAAGTGCAGAAATGATTATCTTCGTCTGATATGTACACCTCACCTCTGAGCAACCTCCTTCCGGCAAGTGTACCGAATTTTTTTCTCAAAGCATCTCTCTTTTCGTTTTTCACGAAACCTAACCAAGGACGCAAATCTTCGGGAAAGTTTGGAGCCTTGTGACATATCAGAAATACTCTGAGATATGCAAAGAAAAATATAATTGATTGTGTGCAGGTTCGTATATGCAATTACTTGTTTATTACCATTTAGAAATACCTGCGAATTCTGCTGCAGCGGAAATTCAGAACTTGGAACACTAGTAGGTGCATCAGAACCTCCAAGGAGTAGTAACACTGCTTGCACCTACATAAATTCCACTAATCAGCTTAAGAAGACTCCCATCGAAGCCTCCTCAAAAACAAATAAATGAATGAAAATTATAACATGAAGATAAAGAAAAAGGAACTGAAGAAAAAAGGGAACCAACAATCAGAACAGGAATAGAAGTAATTTGAATATGAAGTTTAAAAACAAGATGAATCCAAAAAGCAACATTAATACCATAGAAAGGGAACAGATCATATGTTAACCAAAGTTAAAAATTCCCACAAAGATGCAACATAAAACAAATGCAATGAATCTTAAAAATATGCCATCTTCATCTTGCAAATTTAGACAAAGGGGAGGAAAATGACCAGTGGAACCTAGAATTTCAATTCGTCCACAAGATTTTGACTATATAACGTCCCTGAAAGATACCTCATAGACATCAAAACCACACAATGGATGTGCAACTCAGGAGGTAAAAAGTATAATCCTTTCCACATTGAAGATGACAAAACTACAATTCAGCAGCGGAAATCAATTCCAGTTCCCAATTAGTGCCAAAGACATCCAATTTTCATGAACTCTTAACCAAATTTAACAACAAACTATAATATGTTTATATTTCCAATCGATTTTCTCCGCAAAATAACAAACAAAATCAAGACAACCATTTCCCATCCCTTATCATTGACATGCAAGTTTCCCTGAAATAAACTATTCCATTTTTAATCCACAAAATTTCCACCCACAAACAAACTAACAACACAGAATTAGAAGAAAAATTAGACACAAAATCAAAATCAAAATCAAAATTAAAATCAGGTTGCACAACAAAGTTAGAACAGCAGGATTGAAGCATGCAAGCGAAAAGAGGCGTGACCTTCTGAGGAGAAACCGCGGGGAAAACATAAACCTCTCCTTCAAAAGCGATAGTGAGCTCACTAGTCCGACTAGTACTACTCCTCCACTCCAGCATTTCACCCAAATTTCTCTTTTGACCTACTTCTTCCTCCACTCCATCTTCCTCCAGCTCGTAAGGTGTCGCCATTTGAAGCGGCCGCGGATTCACCGGTTCCATCACTTAACACATCAAGAAATAAAGACAACACTATTCTCTGACTCTTTCTGTATTTGTGTTTAATATAAGTATGCTGTGAACTGAAATTGACTGCAATTGACTACAAATCAAAAAAGAATCTGAAGTTGATTGTGCCTTAATACTATCATGGCCAGTTGCCTTAGTGGGGTCCGCATAGAGGAGGCATCACGTGAACTGTATCCCTAGTTGGGCTCTGATGGTGTATGTATTACGCTTCGTCGGTTGGCTGTATGTGGGAGCAAATTGCACGTGTTTAATTCTGTTTTTCTTTTTTTATATATATAGTTTAAAATCGTTGTTTCATAAAACTTCATTTACAACAATGTTTTTTTTTAATAACGAAAAAAGCACAAATTACAATATTCTTCGAGGGAGACTAATTCTGACTATATCTTCTAAAAGGAGAATGACACATTCAGATGATGCCCTATTAAAAGTGGTGAGCCCGTCATTTACAACAATGTTATTAAAAAGAAAAGTAATTTACTCCACTAACACTCAAGCAGCTTAACGATGCCAAGAGAAGGCTAGTAACAACCCAATTTTTAAATTCTTTTAGTTACGAGGATTCTAATCTTATTCACAAGAAAAAGTTAGACTTGGAAGCCTATCCGTGCCATTCTATATCATTCTTTACTCATCAAATAGAGAGCCCAGGATAATTGGTTTAAGAAGGGAAATAGAGCTTCTAAACTCTTTTTCAGCTCCTTCTCAAGTAGAAGAAATGTTAATAAAATTTGTTTTATAACTAGTATGAATGAGAGACTCCTTTATGATCAACCGAGTATAATGGAGGAGATTGTCAATTTCTACAGGGGCCTTCTAGGTTCAGACTTTGATCCTTTTACCTCCATGGACTCTTTCCAATATCCTATTTCTAGTAAAATTCCTCCTGAAGTCTTTCAGGAGGAGTTGGTGAAACCAATATTTGATGATGACATCAATGCTACTGTCTTTGCTACGAATGAGATGAAAGCCCCAGACCTGATGGTTTAAATAATTTTTTTGTTTTCAAAAGACCTAGCGTATTATTGGACCTATAGTTGGAGAGGTTATTCATGAGTTTTGTAGAAAGGAATTCGTCTTAAAGTAGTTTAACAAAAAATTTATCTACTTAATTCCTAAAATTTCTAACCCCTATACTTTTGGTGATTTCAGGTCAATAGCATGCACAAATTTCATTTATCAAATTATTGCTAAGATCTTAGCAAATATATTGAAGGGTGTTCTCAATATCATTATCAGTGAGAATTAGAATGCCTTTATGAAGGCTTGAAGTATTGGTGATAATATTCTAATTGCTCAAGAACTCCTAAAGGATTATACCATAAGGAACTCTCCCCCAAATTGTGCTATTAAGATTGAATTCAGTAAAGCCTTTGATTGTTGGTCCTTTCTTTTCTAGGTACTTTATGCTTTCAGCTTCCTTGACATTTTTATCAACTAAATTAAGGCTTGTGTCTCTACTAAAACCTATTGTGTTCTAATTAATAACACCACTTCTGAAATTATTAAAGGGAAGAGAGGAATTAAATAGGGAGATCCTTTATCCCCTTATCTGTTTATTCTTTATATGGAAGTACTTTTTTAAATGTTGATGATCAATGTCTCTCATAATCCCAAATTCAAGCTCCATTCCAAATGCAGTAAAGTTTCTCTTACCCATCTTTGTTTTGTAGATGATCTAGTTCTCTTCTTTAAAGCTCTTTTGAAATCTATTAAGCTATCGATTCATACTCTCAATGGGTTTTCTGAGAAGTCAGCCCTTAAGGTGAATCTTAATAAAAGCTATTTTGTCTTCTCATCAATTGTGAAATCTCTACAGGTCACTATTTTCACCCTAATGGGAATGAATAGGAAATTTCTACGTTTGCAATATATGGGTCTACTAATTACAACTAGAAGACTTTCTTTCAATGAATGTCTTCACAAATTACAAGAATTTAAAGGAGAATCAACAAATGGATAAATAGATATATTTCCTTTGGAGGTAAAGTTCAGTTAATTAAGTTTATCATATGCTCCCATCACTTATATCGAATGAGCATTCTTGCGCCTGAAAGAGTAATCTTTGACAACATTCTGCTTTCAACATGGTAAAAACTGGGTTTGTTGCACTTAAAATGGATATTTGTGAAGTTTACGAGAGTCAAATAGGTTTTTTTGGGGGATAAAAAGGCTATTATGGGGTTGTTTTTAAGGAAGGATTAACCTTGTAATCTTATGTGTTAGAACGGTTGTATACTTTATAACACATGATAATCAATTAACTGGCCACATTATTTTATAACTTTACTATTTCGGATTAAAATTGATCAATCTATTCAAACTGCCTTTTAGCGAAATTTTTATTAAGTTGTTGTATATTATAAAGGGGTCATCATAAGAAAATCTCTTATCTCCGTATCTATTTTTATCATGTGTTGAGGTTTTATCTTTTCTTATAAAATGTAAAGAGAGATAGTGAAAAGAAGTTAAAAATTTTCACACATATTTTGTTGACGATAATTCAGGAGAATAGGAGAGAGAAACATGTAATCAATGGGGTGTTAAAGAAATGTCGAATGACTCAAAGCATTATATGAGTTTGTCCACGTTGATAAGCAAGTATAAGAAGAAAACACTTATCCAAGTGATGGGGTATAGAAATGCCTCCCATATGCGAGTAAAGAGAAAGAGTCCAAGCAATGCCAAATTACACCATGAACCAATACCTGTTGTTGATGGAACTGTGCGGAGCTTTAGAAAGAATGATAAACTCCTTTTAGTGGGGCTCCAATTCAACACAGGTATAAGAGCTATCAGTTGGCTAAGTTGGGGCAAACTGTGTCGAAGGAAGAAGTAAGGTGGGATGGGCTTTACGATTTTAATATAACTTTGTTGAGAAACAAGGGTGAAGATTAATCATGTTGGATTTTTTTTTGACATTTACCATGTTGGAAAATATTTAATTGCATTCTTTGATTTTTTATTAACTTATCGGTTAAGTTATGTAATTTGATCTGGATAAAAATAATAAAGTGACCTAATAAATGATCTAAGTCCATGGGTAGAAGTTCAGGAGGAAAATGAATCCCGATTAGTGTAGACCAGACCCATATCGGGCTTGTAATGGGGAAGTCCGATATGAAAGCTATATATAAAAGTTAAGGTCTTCTTTAGTTGCTTATGTCATTCGTGAACGTAAAATTACTCTGACTCATTCAAAGGTTCATGTTTTGAAAAAAGTATAAAAAGTCATTGACCACGTCTCGGTGAGCGGTTCCCGTGAAGGCGGTGGTCGATTCCATTCATTTCAACCTCAGAAAGATCGCTTGAAGTTATGCAATAGAAAAACAGAGTATATTTTTATACATCAACTTTAATGATTCTCTACATTACTTTCATAACCAAAGATCATTTCCATACAGAAGCTAACTCATTCTTTAGCAAATTCACCTACTGTTCATTTAACTATCTTATCATCACTATCACCAAGTTACTTCTTACATAAATAGTGCATGTATTCACAGCTAAACCGTAAAATATCATTCAATTCATAGAACCTAGAACCTTAAAACTTCACTTACTTGATTTAACAAAGCTTTCGGTAGTGTAAGTGGATCACGTGTATAGGGTAAACAATAATTAAACTCTCTCGCTACAAACTGACAGTCTTACATTGGTATCAGAATCAATAACCAAGTTTTCACAACACAACTCAGTGTATCAGATTGTTTTTATCTAACAATACCTTCGGTATGAAGAAACAACAATAGAGGAACCGAACTCTTACCTTATGTGACTCTTGCATGTTTAATACGTATCACTGTTTAACACTGCCACTTGTTACAATTTTATTGGTCTATTTGTTTTTCTTATTTTCTTAATCTAAAAATACCCCAAATTTTTAGAAATTCCACAAAATTCACAAAAAATTTAGAAATAGTCATAATATTCTCCCAATAAATTTTTAGCTTAAATTATTCCTAATTCATGTTTTAATTGCATTTTAACAATCCGTTATATCCAAAAAATATCAATGAATGCATTTACAATTATTTTAATGTGCAATATCAATAATATCGTGTATGGGTATGTCACATTATGCATAAGCATGGATTATGCTTCCTAATTTCTCATTAATCTCTCATAAACACCCTTTTAACCTTAATTTTAGTAACAGATGTTACAATTCTCCCATCCTAACAAAAATTTCGTCTTCGAAATTCTTACTTGATGATTCGAATAGGTGGGGATACTGCTGCCTCATATGATCCTCAGTTTCTCATGTTGCCTCCTCAGTCGAATGATTTCTCCAGCAGACCTTCACTAATGTAATCACTCTATTTCTTAGTTGCTTTGTCTTATAACCCATTATCTTGATCGGCTCCTCAATATAACTCCAATTGTTATCAATCTCAATATCTTAAGCCGGTAAAACATGAGTAGGATCTGATCTGTACCTTCTTAATATACTTATATAAAACACATTATGCAATTGAGACATGTCATTAGGCAAAGCTAACTTATATGCTAAAGGTCCAATCCTCTCAAGGATCTCACAAGGACCAATATATCTTGTGTTCAATTTACTCTTCTTACCAAATCTCAACACACCACGTCAAGGCGACACTTTTAGAAACACTTTGTCTCCAACATTTTATTCCATATCCTTTCTATGCTGATCCACGTAGCTTTTTTGTCTATCATTACCCGCTTTTATTTAACTCTGGATAAATTTCACCTTCTCAACAGTATCATGTATCAGTTCTGGACCTTTAATCATTCTCAAACCTTTCTCATCCCAGTATAGAGGTGATCGACATTTCCTACCATACAACACCTCATATGGAGCCATTTCGACACTGATATGATAATGATTGTTATAAGCAAACTCAATCAATGCTATGTACTGATCTCATACTTCCAGAAACTCCAATACATATGCTCTAAGCATATCCTCAATAGTGTTGATAGTTCTCTCACTCTGTCCATCTGTCTGATAATGGAATGTTGTATTGAAATTCAGCTTTGTGCCTATAGTTGACTGTAAATTCTTCCAGAATCTCAAAGTGAATCTGAGAACCCTGTCTAATACAATGGACATTGAAACCCATGTAGTCTCAAAATCTTAGTCACGTATCTACGAGCCAACTTATCTAATGTATTACCCTCCCGTACTAGTATGAAATGAGCCGACTTAGTTAATTGGTCCATCACAACCCATATTGCATCATTCTACCTCGGAGTCTTAGGCAGTCCTATTATAAAATCTATAATAATTCGTTCCTATTTTCACTCCGAAATAGGCAACGAATGTAATTTTCTAACTAGAGCCTGATGCTCGACCTTAACCAACTAGCATATTATACATTTAGAAACGAACTTTGCTACTTGCTTTTTCATTCCCGACCTCCAAAATTGGTGTTTCTGTGTGTTATATATCTTAATAATACCAGGATGCATAGCATAAGTGTCCATATGAGCTTCTTCTAAAATTTCCTTCCTCAAATCATCGATATTAGGCACACATAGTCTCTGTTTAGCCACAATGTATTATCTCTAAATTCAAACTCAGAATCTGTATTCTTCTTTATTTTCTCAATCAATTTCACCATTTCAGGATCTTTACTCTATACTCTTTTGATTCGATTATGTAGCATTGGCCTCAGTTTCAATGTGGTTGTCAATGCTTCATTTTTGCTTTAAATTCAATTCCACATTTAAAGCTCTCAACTGTATCAGGCTTGGTAACCTCACTAACTGAATCTGAG
>JANSVI020000320.1:50380-61518 GCA_025434765.2 Erythroxylum kapplerianum | reverse complement strand
GATAATGAAAATTCCTAAAAATAATTCATATTTAACTCAATGCATGTACAAATTATAAAATTTTCACATCAAGTATCCATCCTCAAAATTAATGAAGCAAATTGAAATTTCAACTAAATAGTCAAAACTCATAACTATTTGCCTAAACAAATCAAACCATAATAATAATTAAACCCATAAAGAATCCTCTTAACCAATATCCTTTCAGATTAAAATTCCTAGAAGTTGTCACATTAATCCAGTTATACTCAAAATTGATAGTATAACCATTAAGTACTCCCCTACACTTAAGTTATACATTGTCCTCAATATATTAAATATGCAAAAATAATGAAAAAATGAAAAACAATAGGAAGAGGTAAGGATAATTGGTACTGCCTTTAAAATAAAAGAAATTATCACCCTTATCTAATGTCATCAAAATCTATCTCACACTGATGAAATCTTCTTTACTCTAATGCTTTAGCATAATGTTACCTATATAGCCTACAGAACTCCATCAAATATCATATCAATTGATAGTTAATGAATATTAAAATAAACTAGAAACCATAAGTTCAAAATTAAAAAACAAACTAAACTATTCTAATGATTTTACAAACTACTAAATTGGTATAAAAAATAAATATTTGGTTGCCTCCTAATCAACACTTCTTTATGAGTCATTTAGCTTGACTTCTCCTTAAGCCCTTTGTTTAACTTAGATCTAAAATCAAAGGCTTCGTTCTAGCCATCTTCAAGATCCAAGGTATTTTGGCTTCCTCATAATTTATTAGACAAAGATTTACTATCTTCTCTTTTTATACTAGCAGGAAATATGAGCACTCTTCACTTAAATTAACAACCAATAACTCCTCAAGTGTCTTCTTGGTAAAAAGGTGGTCCTCAAGTATTTATTGTTCGTCATTATCTATGAAAGAACTTCCATAAAAGTTATGTCAACTTGTATTTCCTTAATAAACTTTAGAAACTTATCAACTTTATCCTTTTTTATCTATCTTAAGTTGACATAAATATTGATTATTGGTTCATCCTTTTTAACCACTTTTGTCTCTGGCTTCTCAATTTTCTCTTCCTCCTTGGCTTCTCCATTCTCTTTTCATATAACAGATTCTCTTTCATTTCAACTTGATGTTTTTGTATAATCCTCAAAGTTATAGCATCCACTACTCCTTTAAATTTAGTTAGGTGTCACCTGATAGAACTTCTTATTCTCATTGGAGAAAAACTTAATGAACTATCATATCTAAAGTTCTATGTTGATAGACAACTAGATATGTCTCTAGATAAGTTATGACATGTCATTAGAGCTTTGATAGAGCATAGGTTAGTCTTAGAGAAAAGTATTAGGTTATTTGCAAAAGATAGATTCAAAATAGCCAATCTCTTACATTTAGAGTGGAACTAGAATTTCCTTTCCAATGAGATAACAAATTTAACGATCCTACTTAACACCTCCATTCACATAATGAATAGATATAGGGACAAAAGGTCCCCCTATCTTAGTCCCCTTGCACTTTTGATGACTTTGGATGGCTCACTAATGATAAGCACATTGTATGAAAATATTAATATATAGTGTTGAATCCAATCCACATAGATATTTGGAAAGCCAAAATGTTTGCGAGTGCTCAAAATAAAGCTCCATATTATGTGGGCAAAAGCTTTACAAAAATCTACTTTTAAGGCACAATCACTCTTGTGACTTTTTTTATTGTAATTCTTGAAGAATTATTGTGCTAGGAGTATGTTATCTCCTATTTGCCTTCTTATTGTAAAAGCTCTATGACAGGAATCAATGCACTTTGGGAGAACATTCTCAAGCCTATTAGAGAAAAGATTTAGTATAATTTTGTAGATGGTGTTATAATAAGAAATAAACCTAAACCTTGATCATTAGCCAAGCTTTTGAAAGAAATATACATTCAATCCATTTCGGCTTGGTGATTTATTGAGATGCAACTTAAAAAGTGTTTTCTCTACATTTTGAGTTGATAAAGGATCTCTTAAAAATTCCATTTACTGAGGAGTGATTTGCTCTTTTACAATGTCCTGTAAAAGGGTTAAATAAGGATACATTGTATCTATAGATGCATAGGTTGTTGAGAAGAAATTATAAGCTTCCTCCTACATCTCCTCTTAGCTAATATTCTCTGTGCCATCAACCTTAGGGAGGGAAACTATTTTATTAAGATTCTTCCTAACCAGTATTGACTTAAAGTAAAAATTAGAGCATTTTCACCCTTTTTGAGCCATAAAATTATTGATCTTTGCTTAAGAAGTGAGTTATTTATTTGGACAACTTAGGTGTAAGACTCCAAAGTCATTTCAGGTGCCTTAACACTAAAAGAAAATAACAAAATTCGTGATATTTTATTGATAAAATGTCATTAAATGTGAAGACTTTTCGTGACATTTTTTAAAGTTCAAATTTTTCATGACGTTTTATGAAAAAGTCACAAATTTGTAACACTTTTTGCGATGTTTTTTAATTAAAATGTCACGAAATAGAAACTGCGATGTTTTGTTGAATAACACGTTGCTATTGGCATGGTAGAACTACCTGACCCAAAATTATACCTGACCCTCGATAATAACCTAACCTATCATCTTCCAAACCAGCCTTTTTCATTTTTCCCCAATTCTTTTCTTCGTTTACAGAAAATCCCTAAAACCAAAACTAGAGAAGGTGAAGCAGGCAACGACAGACAGGCAGACGAAGGAGCAAGCGGTGGGAAGTACATGGTAGACGCAACAACCCTCATGTTTTGATTATTGCTTATACAAAAATTTCTATTAAAAACTGCTTAAATTTCTTTTATGTTTTAATTTTCATGTTCTATTGATCTTCAAGCAATGAGTTAAAAACTAAATACAAACTCCGACAAATGAAAAGGAGTGTTAAAATTAAAAGCTTTGTTGGTGGTCGCCATATTTCACTGTCATCATTAGAGTCCTTGATTCTCAGGTTTTCATTTGCAAGGTATTATTCCCTTTGTTGAGAGTAGTTTTTTATTTCTTTGTTTTGTATCTTATCTTTCTACTTGTGCTTGTTTTTTTTAATCTCAGAACGATTAGGTAACTAGGGATTCATATCAATCTATTTGGTTTTAAAATTTTCAGAGAAAATTTTGGATTGTATTTTATTGTATCACAGTAACGACGAGATTGGAGAAGTGTTGGTTTTGTTCCTTAACTGTATATCTGGGCCATGGTATTCAGTTTGCCTGCAACGATGCTAAGGGAAAGTTCTTTTTTTTTAGTAATTTGGTTAATTTCAATGCCCCTTCATGGGTTTGTGCCTTTTTATGTTTTAAGTTTGTTGCTATTAGTTTCTTATGGGTTGACCTTTCTTCTATTGTCAATCCGTTATCATTGGATAAATGAAGCAATTGAGCAACTGATGTCTGTAAAATCTAATTAAAAAAACTTCCTTATTTCCTTGTTTCTTATTTTAGCCCTTTGAATGATTGAGTTATTGGTTATTATGCAAATATGACAGATATCGAATTAGTTCTTCAATCAACTCCTTGAGGAAATGTACGTAGTGAAAATGAAAACTTTTTAAGTGCTTTAAGTTGAATAGGAGCTGTTCATCTAGAAGCATACAATCATATCTTGGAACCATATTGACAAATTGCTCTATAGAAACCAGATGATTGTGACTGTCACTAGTTCCTTAACAGTGTGTTTTTGCAGATATTTCGTTTTTGTAGATCCAAATGCCACAAGAATTTTAAGATGAAAAGGAATCCTCGTAAGGTAAAATGGACCAAGGCGTATCGGAGGTTGCATGGAAAGGATATGACACAGGTAAAGCATGGTTTCTTTGATCCATGTTTGTCATTTGAAACTCGTTTATTCATGCAAGCTTTGTATTTTGTTTCTTCTTACTTCACTGGTTATGTATGGTTCTAGGATTCAACCTTTGGGCTTGAGAGGAAACGCAATAGACCGGAGAGATATGACAGAACTCTTGCCGAGAACATTTTCAAGGCCATTAAGAAGATAGCTAAAATCAGATCAGACAGGCTTGATAAACATATTGGATGTTAGAAGACCCAAGTAAAGAAATGGGCTTTACTTAATACGCAGCAGGCCTCTCTTTTATATTGCCTCTCTTTTATATTTTTTGTCCTGGTCTCTCTTTTATTTTTTGTCCTCTCCTATCTTTGTCTTTTCCTTTCTGTACATATGCTTTTTTGTCTCTGTACATTGTGTGCTCCCAGTACCATAGCATAGCAAACATTTCATTATTGTCTGTCTGCTGGTTTTTGCCAACCAATAGCATTAGGAGGACAATTGTATATAAACCATCCGAAAGCTCATTACATGATATGAAAAGAAATCTCTTTCATCATCTCTACCAAGTTTTCTTGCAGTGACACTGTCCTACCCTGCGCAGCTCGATTGTTCTTCAGGGAAGAGGTTTTTCCTTCTGATGCACTTAGTTTTAGAATCAGAGATTTTATTAGTTAATTCTTCATGAGGTTGCTAAAAAAAACTTGAGTATATGTAACTCCAAATCTTATGAAACTTCATGCATAAGCCACTGATCATGATGTTGGAAATGGATCTTCTTCACATGAAGAGGCGCCATATTTGATAAAAAATTGCGACACTAATTTCGGTGCCGCATTAGTTGAAAGAAATATAAGAAGACAGCTACCTTCGCGGTGGAGTGCTTATATAAGGCACTATCTATTTCAGAAAAATTATAACAAAACATAAAGAGGAAAACCAGAGTATTGTTTCGCTTTGAAGTTAGGAAATATATTCCTAAAAGGTTAATAAGTAACAAAATAGTGAGGTTAGTATTTTTAAGTTGGGAAACACCTTGTAAGTCACTATTTTGGTTTTATCTCTGTATATCTACTATTTGTAATAGTGGAAGAATTATTTCGAGTTTTGTCTGTGGGCGTAACCTAAAATTAAGAGTGAACCACATTAAATTTTCTGTGTTCATTTTGCTCATTTTATTTTTCCTTTTCACAAAATACACCCGTTGTACCAAACAAATTAAAACTTGTGATTGATTAATCTTTCATTTTTATTTCTCTTATAAACTTTAATTTCTTTTGCATCACTGAGCACTTGGCACTGTCGGAAGAGTGTCTAAGACAATCAGTTCCAGTCGTTGTCCACCAGCGTTCAGCGTTCAGTGTCCAACAACATGCATGAATATCACTTAAAAATATTTGACATAGTATAATAAATGCGTACAGACATTCTTAGGAAAGAACTATCACTGCCGGTGGCTCAAACACCCGTCGACAGAAATAGGAGAAAAGTTGCCGGCTGGTGGACGAGGAGGAAAGAAGAAAACACTAGCAAAGCAGGGCCGGGTCTCATCAACTAAAACCTTTTTTTAAAAAATCACGTTATTAAATACAATCAATCAGACACTGAATTTAAAGAAAAGGTTGATAATGCTATATAAAATAAGAAGAATTAGGTGAACTAATTCTTAAGCATATCCTATAATGAGGACAACATTCAACGGAGAGAGGAAAAAGGCATAAAGTTACAGTGATAGCTTTTACTATCCAATTGTACAGCGAGAATCGATAATTTGAGACTTAAGAGGATTTACAGTCCTAATTCTCGTTTAGTTTTGATAATAAAGTTTACTACTGTCAGCTGGCCTGGATTTCACATTAGCAGTGGTGGGTCGTGTTAAAGAACTCTGACAAAATTTTTTGTCAGTTTGAAATTAGATTCGAGATGTCCCGAAAACATTAAATTCCTTTTTAATCACTTTCAAACCTTAAACTTCGAAAACATTAGATTCCTTTTTAGATTCTTTTTTAATCACTTTCCAACCTTAAAGTTCAATTTATATTTTGAGTTCAAACACACTGTTTTCTCCATAACTAAATTGTAATGATCTCCGAAAACAGTCGCTTTCAGATCAAGTTGGCCTTCATCTGTTTGAGTGTAGAAACGGCTGAAGGTAGCGTTTAGATGGTGTGCTTTCTAGTTTCTCTGAGTGGACAAGGCTCTTCAGCCGTGATGAAATTGCTTAATCCCTGTAATTCGTCTTACTCAGCCGTAATGAAATTGCTTAACCCTGTAATTCGTCTAATCGTTGGTATGTTATAATTTTTGCAATGCCATTAGAAGGCTTTACTCTATTAAAAATTAATTTAACAACATATTCGTCAAACATTGCTTTTGACGTATCAAACTAGACATAAAAGTCATGTGAAAGCTAAAAGTCGTGTGTGCTTTCACTGGGGCTTTCGTACCGTTATTAGTTATAGGGCATGTGCTGACGACTAGCACAATTTTTTTTTTTCAAAAAAAAAACAAACCTGCCAAGGCAACCTAAAAGGAGGATGTGGAATTTTATTTGATCTTGTCGTGTTTTTATTATATTACATTTATAAGGGACTTGCAACTTTCAAACGTACTTGATTGCGAATAGCGTCATACGATATATTATGTAGTTTCAGTCTTGGCATCGAATTGGTAATACGACAAAGAACAAGTCAATTTGTGGCGTTGTGCTTCTTCTACGAAGGATCATCATAGTGAAAAGCGTGGATCCATCCCGAGTGGCTATGATTACAATGAAGTTTAACCGTAATTTTAAACCTTATTTATTGCAGTATAAAAGTTATTTTACTAGTCAGATAGAAGGACTGGAAACGGCTAATGTGAATTTGTTCTGACGGCAAAACGAGTCGCCATTGTTGACCCACTTTTAGTTTTTATTAAACAAAACACAACAGATGCAATTCCTAACGTATCTCTTGTACTTCGGTCATCGACGGTGTCAACCCTACCTTTCTTTATTTATAGTCAATCCTAGAAATGCTTCGCAATGGCCATTCTATATATATCCATTTAAGAGATGCTTCTTAATTCATAGCTCCCTAGTTTCTGATCTCATTCCTATCCTGTGACCCTTCTTCTGTACTTTCCATATCCACTGAACGAACAGTGAAGCTTTATCACCAGGGTAGTCATGTCAGCTTTATCAGCACGAACAGGAAGACAACGACAACGTTACGACGGTCAGTTCAGGCTTGTGGCAGGGTATGTCTGTTCCTTCATTAAATCCCACTTCTGCTTTCTTTTATTCATTTGAGTGACTGATTGCTAAACACAAAAGGATAGCTGCTAACAATTTTCCTAATTTTATGAACTTATTTTGTTATACAAATACAGACACGTGAATTTTAAAAAGGCGGAACCATAATTTAAAATTGTGGGTTGCAGATTATATTGCACTTATAATGATAATTATGATAATTACGGACAACACAAACATATTATAAAAAACAACCGTATAGCTGCACTCAAAGGGATACGACATCTTTAAAGAGCGTAGTTGCAGCTTTTCCAGGAAACATCGACTACTTGGAGGATCAACTTTCCAGTTGTTCTCCAATTGAAAATTACCTAGTACTTTTGTTAAGGTATAAGTTCAAAACACTGAGATGTTTCAAAGTCAACTTGCATTTGTTGGGCTTTTTTACGTCATATAATTACACAAGTTTGAAGTTTTCGACTCTGATATTCTTTCCATTGATAACAACGCAAATAATTTCTAAGCACTCTTTCCAAGATAGTTGGTTTGGAATGATATGTTCATGTCGTACCGGAAAAAGAGCAAGTTAACTGGTGTCTACAGCAGCTGACTTTTGGAAATCTAATTGGCATAATTCAATGGTTGACATTATGAAATAGGAAATATTGGCCAATATGTCGTGCATTACCATGTTAATTCTGAATGAGAGTGATGGATTCAATTATCTATTATGAACTTCGATCTCATATCTCTATCCGCATAATTCAATAGGATGCAAATTCATTTTTAGTCAATTGATTAATTGGCACTCCGTCGGTAGTCCTATCCTGTAAATGAGACTTCTTAAACTCTGTTTAAGGTTGTCTAATATGCATAGTCCCTTACTAGGTCAAAATATGATGATTGATTGCGTAATCCCTTTTCCAATTTATCCAAACAAAGAGGATTAATTAACTGAAATTTCTTATAATTTTATTTTATAAATGAAATGACTTGATTTGTTCTTAGACATTTTTATATAAAATTTTTATTTGATCGAATTGTAAAAAAAATTGAAGCCTTAGAGCAATTAGTAAAGTCACTTCTTTATGAACTTAAAGATCACATGTTTAAAAATACAAAGGAAATATTGCAGTCGTTATATAACTCTCTCCGGACCTGTGCAAAGTAGAGAGTTTTTGTGAAAAATTTAAGACATATTTAAAGAAAAAGTGATATGTGCCTTATACTAAAAAAGAATAGCATATCTTATTCAAAATCTCAAGATATTGGAGTATATATCTTTTATTATACAATACACTTTTATGTTCCTTTTATTTAGGATGCGAGATGATTCTTGTGCTCTTTCAACATTAAGTTGACCTAGCTGTGATGTTTATTGTCTGAATAAAACCGGTAGGTGTATTCCTTACAAGCTTGTGGTTGAGAAGGATAAATACTCCAATGCGGAGAAAGACATTATTGTTCTCATGATTTCAACTCCAAGTCGAGAAGATCTCGTCTTCCCAAAGGTTTTAACTTGCTGCAAGCTATTTCTAATCCAAATTTCTGGCATCTTTATTCTCGTTCATATATAACCTAGCTCCTAACCTAGTCAGAAATGAAAAATGTTATAAGTAAGAATAACAGTATATTGTTGCCTCTGCATGTCTCCATTAATTTCGATGTCGATACGTAACATTATTAGGGTGGATGGGAGGACGATGAGACCCTTGATCAAGCAGCATGCCGTGAGGCCTTGGAGGAAGCTGGAGTGACAGGAATACTTGGTGTAGGTCATCTATTTATTTGCCCTACGAATACTTTCTCTTTTTTTTTTTTTCTTGATTCACAGACATTATCATGTGTAGGAGAGATAGCAATCATGGTACAATTAGAACCGACTATGAAATATTCTATTGAGTTTTGTTTGATTGATGGAAAACCAAATTCATAACCTACTTAGATTTCCATTATGCAGCGTCATCTCTCTAATGATTATTACAAATTAATTAATTAGGAGACAAGACAAACCTGAATTAATGCATTTTTATCTTAAAAATTAGAAAAATAATACTAATCTTGTATAAAAACGACTTTATATAATGTCTCATCCAAGTTATTTTATAAATTTATATTTGTGATGAGTTTAATTTCTAAAACAAAATTTAGAAAAATTATGATTAAACTGTGTTGTAGTACTTCTCAATTAATCATTAGCCAAGGTAACTTTTAATTTTTACTTCCAATTCTTGTCAAGGGAACAAAAACCTATATAGTTTGTCTTATATACATGATTTTGAGATTACCAACATCAATTGGCAGCCATGTGTACGTTTATCCGTCACTTTAATGGCATGTCTTGACATAATTTAACCTACATGTTCAACAATTTCTAGCGCCTGGCTAGGTTAAGGTACTTGAAATTAATTGTAACTATATGCTCATCTAATTAATTAATCAACAAGACTAAATTGCTTCCCACTTCTCAACAGGAACAATCTCTTGGAGTATGGGAATTTCAAAGTAAGAGTAGCCAGAAAAACAAAAACTCTCATCAAGGAGGTTGTAGAGGCTATTTGTTTCCATTGGAGGTAACTCAGGAGCTGGATCAATGGCCAGGACAGGCTACTTACAACAGGAAATGGGTCAGCAACGCTCTTCCAATGCATATATAGTTTATATGTTTTATCATAAATTATCACCAGTAAAATTTAAGTTAAAATATCAAGTAGAAATATAACAAAAACAATTATAAAATCATTCAATAATATTTATGCACCTTATTAAATTGTAAAACTACATTAAGAAATGATAGTTGTTTTTAAATATTGTAAATAATCCTGTATATTAATTTAAATTAAATTATAAATAATGTAAACATAATCTCTTATATGATACTTACATCTAGTATTATAAAATAGCATTGGTGATCAAATTAATTAGTCATAAGTTTGAACCCCATTGTTAAGGTATTTTAATAGTCCTACACAATAATTATATTATATCCATTAAAAATATTAAATCTCTTTAAAAGATAACAAATATAAATAAGAATTTTACTATCTTTATTTGATTTAATTATAAAATAAAAGAACAATTGATTATAATGAATAGACAAAAAAATTCTTGTTTATAAATATCAACAAGCTATAGTAGTTCCTCATACTACATTTCTTTATGTTATATATAGTCTCTAAGATATATAGCTACAAATTTCTTTATAAACATATAATGTTGAGAAAATACTTATTAATGCAGCTAACCATTAAGGAGTCGTATAAAGTGTGTCGGTACGATTGGATGAAGGATGCTTTAAAGAAATTTGAAGCAACTATGTCTCTCAAGGGCAAGGAGGAGTGTGCATAGGGCAGACTTTGTTATTAACAAGGATATGCTCTTAATATTGTAATATGACAATATGTATAGCGTTCCATAAGTTCTTCAAATATATTAGTAATGTTGGTTTATGTCTTGCAGCCAATTAGTTGGTTGTAGTTTAATAATAATTAAAGAAATTCTTTATCTTATACATATTCAGAAGTATATAATAAAGTTTATAGAATAAATATAACAGTAAATAACTTATGATGAAATTATAACTATAATTATGATATTCATATTGTATTTATATATTATCCATAAATTATTACTACTTATTGTTCTTAGACATGACATTAATAAAACATAAAAAGACTAGTGCATGTTATATTTCTTTCTTATGAAGAAAGTAGTCGATCTAAACTAAAGTTTAGAGATACTTAAATAAATTTATACGTACTTATTAGAAAATAAGTTCACTAAAATAACTCCTATGAAAATTTTATTTGGAACATTACTTATATATCTATGGAAACTATCATTGTAATAATTGTATAAATGAACCTTTGACTTGAGATTTCTAAAGTGATCTTATATAAAAATTGTTATATTTGAATACTACTTATGACATGTTTTATTCAAGAATGTCTCAGTCAATAATCATAGTATATATCATAAACTATCTAAAGATAGTTTAGTGATCAATATATGATTCATCATCTTAAAGTGATTAGGAAAAATGTTTCATTCACTACAAGAAATTATATTTTTAGTGAAAGTAAAAATTGTCACTAAAAGCAGT
>JANSVI020000317.1:53210-67027 GCA_025434765.2 Erythroxylum kapplerianum | reverse complement strand
TTACTTTCTTTTAGTGTTAGACATCGCTAACCTTATCGTTAAAAATTTCTCGTGGGAACGATATCTGCTTTCCGTTACTACATTAATTTGTTTTAACGGAAGTGATTTCTTTTATATTTGGTTGCAGGCGACAGCATCACCAAGTGCCTTTGTGGTATAACTTGATTTGAGGAAGGAAATATCTTAGGTAAAGCCTTGTTGGAAGGAATTTTGAGCCTTACTTTTCGTTCTCATCTTGTGTGATTTCTACCTAGTTTGGTTAGTCTCTAGAACTTGTATAGATTCTTTTTTAAAGCTGCGTTAATAGATGTTAATTTTATCTTCTTGGGTTAAGGTATGCCAAATTTTCAAAAAAAAGAAAAAGAAAAAAGAAAAGAGAGAGAATATTTAGGCCAATAAGAATAAAGTTTGAAATAAGGCATCTCTTAGTGGATTGAAGATTAAAGATTGGGTCTTTAAGTTGATAATTGCACATTGGTGTTCATTTGATGGTTGTACTTTAACTCAGTTTGAGTTGTTTCTTAATACTCATGCAATGCATTTGTCATTTTTTTCTTTCCATTTCATCCATTCATTAGCCTTTTATCAACATTACAATCCTACAAAGTCCCCTTGATCATGAATCTATGGAATATTAGTGGTGGAGATAGTAGAATTTTTACAAGCTTATGGTAGGTGCTAATCTAGGTAGATTGAGTGAAAAATTTCCTATTTGAGAGATGAGCGAAACACTTGTACCTTATGAGAGATATATTATGTTTCTTTTTCTTCTATCTTGCTATGTCTCTTGTGTTAGTTTCTTTGCACCGAAGCATTCTATGAATGTTGGTTGATTAAGGATAGATGTTGTTTGAGTTGATTGCATATTCTTGCCTTGTCGGTTTTATATTTGCTTCCATTAAGTTTAACTGTTAGATTTCTCTTTACTGATAATTTGCCCAGGAGTGCAAAAGGTTAAGTGTGGGGAAGTTGACAAACTCATTTATTTAAATATATTTTTATATCTTTTGGATGAGTTTTTGTTACTAAAAGTGATCTTTATAGCTTTATTTGATTATTATGTCTTACATTTAATTTGAATTTATGTGGGCAAAAATTGTCATATTTTTGTTTAACTGTAAAAAATTAAAATTTGGACAATTGATGCTACATTATTTGTAATTTTTGTTGTAGAGTATTTGAAGAAATTAAAGTTCAAAAGCATTAAAAGAGTTATAAATTGATAACATCTATATGCTTCAACCAACAAAAACAAGATTTCATCGATTTGTTAATAATAAAATTAGAAGAATATCTTTTAAAGATATTGAAAATTACATAGAAGTTATGGTTTTAAAATAGATTACTCCAATATAAGAACAAAACATAATAGAAAAAGTATAGAGTTCGATAAATTTAATTCATCAACCTTTATCACACCACACTACAATTCTTAAATTGATTATATAAAAAATAGTATTAAAACACATGCCTTAGGTTAAAATATAATTTATAATGGGTCACAATTCTATTAAGTAGGCTTAAAAAAGATTGACAAATGGGTTCTAAAACTTATAGTATGATTAATAATATAGCATCTATTCCAAAAATATCAACTATTATATGCATATGAATAATAACAACCAAAGCCTATCCAACATTCAAACACATTCAAACATTCTAAAATTAAAAATGGTACAACTATAATAACAATTTTATTTCCTCTCCAATCTCGAACTACAAATTTACAACCCAACTTCTTTACATCCTTATGCCATACGCCACCAATATTAGCTTTAAGGATTTTATAGAGAAGGTGGAATCTATGATTTAATTAGTAGTAGATAGATTTGGTTTATCCCGCTCATATATTAATGGAGAAATCAAATTTATATTCTATAACTTTAAATCTGATTTAACATTGTTTTTACTTAATATATACATTATACGGGACTATCTCTCCACACCTCATGATGTTTAGTATATAGGAATGTCGAATGAAGTTAAAATAAGTGGTTAAACTAAAAAAATTTGGAAATGAAGAGCATATTATACTATTAAATTTAACACATTATTGTCATATTCTTATCAACCTTAATTTCTTATTATAATATACACGATCATAATAATAGTAATTATTTAACTCATAACTTCTAATTATCCGTATACTAAACAAATCATACTCAAAATTAGGTCAGTTATTATTTATTTCAATCGAACTAATCAGAAAGTTTCCATTATTTATATTAATATAAATTTTAAGGGATTTACATGCGATCTTTTATTTAAGTCGGATAATTAATACAAAATAAGATTTATAGATATACAAAATATTAATAAAGTACTGACGTGGGTGATTTTTTGAAACTATTAATTCAGAGAATATATGAAAGTACAACATTCATGGATTTGCTGACTACTTAATTGATCACCCAAGCTTGTTTATTTTAAAGAAAAGAATAAACAAGAATGGTTAAACTCAACCAAATAGGAGACTCACACTCAGTATATGAAGAAGAAGAAGATATTTTATGAGAATTGGAGCCTTCAATCTCTGTTTGTCCGCTGTCATTTTCCTTTGAACTTTCGTCGGCCTGTTTGCATTCCCGTACTAAAGGCAAGCCACAAAGATTTGGATTACCTACATAACTAGAGCTCTCAAACGTGGAAAATTGAGCCACCCTTGGTGGTGTTGGGCCTGAAAGGTTGTTGAAAGAAACGTTAAACACTTCCAAGTTATTGAGACTGGTCAGATTCGAAGGCAGTGCACCGAATAGCTTGTTATAGGAAAGATCCAGCAACTCAACCCGAGTCAATTCTCCTAAAGATGCAGGAATTTGACCAGTGAGACGGTTATGTGACATGTTTAGAGTACTTAGCCTTATGAGCCGGGTGACTTGGACTGGAATTGTTCCTGTTAACATGTTGCTAGAAACGTCCACGCCTTCAAAGCCTGATCTAATTAGGCTTCGATAATTCAAAAGATAGGTGTTGCCTTCAATAGTTAAGCGAAGAGTGATTGACGGATGCTCGTCATAGAGCTCACTCCAAGGGTAAACTTCGTTGTTATGCGATTCCGAAGTGAAAGAAATAATATTGTCAAGGCATGTGGGAAGCTCACCTGAGAACTTGTTATTGGAAAGATCCAGAATGTGTAAGTCTTTCATTTGGCAGATTTGAAGGGGAATCTGCCCTTGGAAACGGTTCCCACGTAGGCTCAGCACTCTTAATTTGGGGGCAGAAAGTGATGAAATCTCACCTGACAAGTTGTTTTCGGACAAGTCCAGAATTTCCAATCCACTCATATTACTACTGGTTATGGTATGTGGTATGTCTCCACTCAACTTGGTGACGGAAAAGTCGATATAACAAAGTTGCTTCATTTCCCAACGATTCAGGTATGTTGCCGGCCGTTAGTATATTCCCAGAAACATCTAATATCAACAACCGTGGAAAAGTCGAGTGGATGTTTTTAGGAAGCGATTGAAGTGCATTGTCAGACATGTCTAGTACAGACAGTGATGAGCTCATGTTTCTTCGACTACTGGGGATTGACGATGTGAATCTGTTGCCGCCCAAATACAAAGCCTTTGACACGTTGTAAAACAGCCAACAAGGGATGTTCCCAATAAGTGAATTGCCAGATAAATCCAGGGACTGCAAGTTGTATTGTGTGGATAGAAAGCTAGGGAGAGTATTGCCACTTCTGTTATTAAGGTTACAATCTGCGAGTTTAAGTGTATCCAGGCTAAAAGATGGTAACCAAGCGGTGGACTCAGTTTCAATCGCTGAATCATGAACATGTGAGATATCAAGGTATCTAAGTTTGGTAAGATTGGCAAAGACTGACAAGTGGATGACGCCTTCGAACGGGTTATTGGAGATGTCAAAGTGTTTGATATTTGTTAGGTTTTTAAACAACAAAGAGGGAAAGCTTCCATTGAAATTGTTGTCAGAAAGAGCTAAATATCCGAGAGAATTCATCTTACCGAAGCATGCATCAATATTTCCTTCCAACATGTTGTGAGAAAGAATAAGCTTGGTAAAGGTGGTGCTTCTGCATATACACCTTGGGACTTGTCCTTCCAAACGATTTCTCCGGAGATCTAACACTTGTAATGCGGGCATATTTCGCCAGCAGAGATGAGAATCATCTGAAATTGAGTTGTCACCAAGAGCCAAAATCTTCAGGTGTTTGAGATTGTCTAGTGCTGCAAAGTTTTGTTTGCCAGTCAAAAGTTAGAATTGTAATCATAGAAGGATGGCAAAGAAAAAAGGGAATCAATTGTTTACCATCTGGTGACATGAATCCCCCAATACTATTCCCTCTTAGATGAAGTTCTTGCAAGCTTTTAAACTTAGCAAAGAAGGTAGCATCTGGATACCATAAATCATCAGTGCTCTGACTAGTCCTCAAATATTGGAAGAAAATCTTAACTACAGATCTTGAAACATCACATTCAACTTCCTGCCACTGGCAACAATCTTTTTCATGCCAATTGGAGAAAGCGGATTCTTGTGGGTTGTTTATTGAGTTTTTCAACTGCAGTAGGGCTTCCCTTTCTTCTTCCATACACCCCTTACAGTGGAAAACTAGGAGAAACATGGACAAGGTGAATTGGAGTATAACTAGCCTCATCATTGGAAATTTTCTTCTTGATTTATTGTTGAAGCTTTTCCAGTAACTCAAATATAAGTTGCTAAAGCTTACCCTGCTACTTTTCCAGGTAACTTCCTCACCGAAGCAAGTTCCTGGATTGAAATTTAAATTTATTACAAAGTCGTTTCTAGATAATCAGAGGCTTCTTCATCCCATGTCGCATCACCTGCAGAAGTAGAGTATCAAGTCTTTGTGGGGTACATAGGAAACCGAATCTTAGATGAAGGAAGAAGGAACTTTCAATGCGGGTTTACATCACAATGAAGAAGTGCGCTGAGAAACTTCCAAGTGGAATCGTACAATGACTTTAGGATTGATTTAAATACCATTACAAGACTTGGATCAAAATGTTCAGCATTCCAACTTTGAAACGCTTTGTCGATTTTATCTAAGCAAGATAACTAAATAATGTATCCTTCGTTGCTGCAATTATTTTGCATCTGCAAATTTTTGCTCCAGTGATTAATATGACTTTTCTAGCCAAGTCCCTTTTTCTCTCTGTCTTCTTAAATTTCCTTCTGGTCTCCTAACCAAAAATCCCCCTCGCAACGCGGACAGTGTGAGATAGAGAGTTGGTAAGTGTTTAGAGGGGAAAATCTTGCAAGCTATCTAATATCATAACATGAAAGGTTTAAAGGCATATGATGTTATGCCCATGTTTCTAATGTTAAGCATCTGTTGCTACTTTGGCTGGTGTGGAGGTTGCTCGGACGATGAGAGGAGGGCTCTCCAAGATTTCATGGATTCTATGGGATACCAAGACACTGAGGGGGATGATGATTGTTGCTTGTGGGACGGCATTGACTGCAATCCCACAAACACTAATGTGGTGCAAATTTCCTTTTACTATGTATGGAAAGAATCAGAATCACAGCCTGGCAGTGTCATTTCGGAAGAGGAGTCTTTATGGTTTCCGGACATGAATTTGCTTTCTGAAATCAAGGAATTGCAGCAGTTACACCTCAGAGGAAATCAAATAGGCGGGTTACATAACCCTGAAGGTAATAAGTTGTTTGAGTTCTGAAGAAGCAAACTTGTTCTATTATGTCAGTAACCTTTTCTTTGAGCCACTGTTCTAGTTTCTTTTCCTTTTCTTTTTTGCATTCATCAAATGCTGAGTTTATGGTTCATTCACTGTATGTCTCGATAGTATAAGTTTATGGAGACATAAAATGCATGACAGTGAAATAGAAGCAGATAAAGATTGCACTGCTGTTTGTTTATTTCCAACAGAAAAAGAGTAAACACATCATAGATAGTTGAACGATACAACACCTTTATTTCATTTTTGCCAAATAAGACTTTGATGATTAAATTCCTTATCGACTAACTTTTGTTTCAAAGCACTTTGATGCAATGATGCAGCCTTGTGCAGACTACCCAACTTGAAATTGCTGGATCTTTCTTACAATCTAATCCAAGATGATCTCTACCCGTGTTTTGCAAACATGTCAGCACTCAGAATCCTGGACTTGTCATATAACAGATTTCAAGGGGACCTCTCGATCCTGAGTAACATATCTAATATAGAAACAGTTGATGTTTCTCATAACAATTTTGAGGGACATACACCACTTTCTGTCTTTGCCAACCTCTCAAAACTTTCTTATTTGGATCTTTCTTACAACAAGTTACATGTTGAATCAGAATCCCCAAGTTGGCATCCTTCTTTTCAAATACGGGACTTACTTTTGGCAGACTGCAATCTCAGTAATCGTCAGATTCCTCGTTTCATTTCAACCCAATATTTCTTGGACACTTTAGATTTATCCAACAATCTACTTGGAGGATCTTTCCCTGCTTGGATGTTCCATAATGTTTCTTCTACCCTTAGGCTGAGGGGAAATTTGTTTGTTGGCAAGTTTCCTCAACTCAGCTCGCAGGTAAAGCTTACTGAGTTAGACGTATCATTGAACCTTCTTGACGGCCCATTGCCATCAAATATTAACGTCTTTCTTCCAAAGTTGCAACGATTTAATGCATCTTCATGCCGACTTACTGGTTCAATTCCTCATCATTAGGAGGACTACAAACTCTAGAGCACTTGGACTTGTCTGACAACAGATTTTCTGGAGTTACTCCAAATAATCTCACAAAAGATTCCCCATTGAGGTACTTCAAACCTCCCAAACAATGGCTTGATTGGTGATTTGCTCCCTAGAGACTACTAAATCAAGTGGCTGAACTATCGGTTCTAGTTGTAATTAATTATTTCCTTATTTTCTGCAATAAGTGTAACTTTCAATCACTTGTTTTTAATCAATTGAACAAGCCAAAGTATCCTCTTATCTTTCATTTTGAAATATCTTTTGTGTTCTCTAAGCTCAATGACTACTACGGATTGAAAGATAAAGTAAAATGTATACGTATATTGCCAAGACTGGCTGAAGATAAAAGTTATTGACAGAATCATCTCCCGAATGGTCGGAAGGGAGGGGAGTATTTACATTTTTAGTTCGGTCAGGATCAACTGCAGTCAGGCTATTTGTGAGACAAGGAGCCACAGAAAACTCAGCTTTCCAGGGTCAAGAAACCATAAAACAATGCCTAAGAGTAGCCTCTAACGACCCAAAGTAAAGTTTTTCAGGGACTAGGTCCCTGAATAATCTACTTAAGTACATTATATTTAAGTACTAAATTATTTCATGGATAGTATTGAGTGTTAGTAAAGTAGTTCATCCTGCAACATTATTCTTCAAAAAGACAAGATGTTACAATTATCCTAATATTTTCATTGCATTTCATTATACTAACTTCAGATTATACTGCATGTTTTGTTTGTGAAATTTATGCAGCCCTGTGTGATTCTTGTTGCATTTGTACACTACATAGTTCAATATTCTACATACAGATAGAACTTCATCGAGGATAACTTAGGGCAGGTATTGCTCTTCTCTGTTTTAATGCACTATGACCTATTTCGTATGCTTTCAACTATTCCAGTCGCTGCCGCCCCAATTAGATACCATGTAATCCATGCCAATGTTATGTGTAACCAAAAGCTGTTAACGATCTGCAATGCCAAAGGACCACCAATATGCTCATCCAATCCATCAATGGCCCTTTCTCCTACTTGTAAATAAACCACACTTGCTGCTATCGTTGCAGTCAACAGAGGGATTCTCCACATTATGGGGTTCATGGGAACTTTTTCTTCAAGTTTATAATCTCTGTCATTCTTGCCTCTCTGCTCTCTAGTTTGTGAAACCTCTGAAGTAACTCTAGAGCCAGAGCTAAGGTGAGCCAGGGAGAGCTTGAGTTGATGGTATCCAATACTCATCATGATACATATAACTAAGAGGGCTCCTAGAGATGGATCTTCCATTCTCTCTTGCATGTTTTCTTGCTGCAGCAGCCTCCCGCAGTTTGTTAATGTCTGGTTCAGATGAATTTTTAGTTGTCTGCATTAAGCTTTGGCGAGATTCTGATGTAGATGGTCCGACTTTTGGTGATTGCCAGTACAACCAATTTGAGATTGACCTGATGGCTTGAATAGCCGATATTCTTGCCTCTCTTTGGAGGTCTGTTTCCTGAAATAGTCCAGAAATGCTCCTGATCACTTGTACTACTTGATGAGACCAACAAAGTCATTCTAGAGGAAATCTGAATACAATATGACAGATCATTTTGGAAAATGATCAAATATGAATTACTCCGATAACCTGCTAAGCAACTTTTCTCATTGGCAGTGTGCTGATGAGAAAGTATACTTAGACTTTAGAATCTGCAACCATACGTTATTAACACTTTCAGTAGTTTTGTAGGAATTGATTTTTTTCTCAGGAACCAGGGTACTAATAACCCTCATACAGAAACACAGACTATTACCATGTAATGATAATGCTAGTAACAGTCTTCATTACTTGCAATAGACTATTATCATATTAACACTTCGAAGGCTTCAGTGATTGGAAATGGTCCCTGGAAAGTTTTTGAGATTACCTGTGAGTTCTTACCACTGGCTTTATTCTTGGCAACAGTGACTCTGGTCTGGAATTTCTTTGCATCAACAAATATATTTGAGACACGTGTACCAACAGAATTGCTTGCACCAACTCGTACATTCCCTCGTGGCTGTTTCGACATAAGAAACTCCAGTGCTGCTAAGTCAGATCTTTCCACTATCCTAGTTTGATGAAGAGAATCATTTGAGGACATTAATATTGATTCAGTAAACAGAAAGAAACAAATAAATGATACTGAAGGTTTGTTTCTTGTGGCCTAAGGTTTGCCTCTGAGTAAGAGCCTTTCTTTATCTGTCTGAATGTCCTGCCTTAAGCTTTACTGCTAAGCAAAATGCATTTTTTGTTTATACTAGTCATCCAATGTCTACCTAGAAAAAAGAAAAAGAAAGAAAAGAAGAAAAGGTTTGATATGCCAGAAATTTATATGGTTTCTGAAGCTTTAATCGCCTGTTTAAGTACAAGGTTCTCTTTGAAATAATCTTCTGCTCATTTGAAAAACATTCTTCCAGATCAAGAATCATAAAGCCATACAGCAACAAAAACCAGATATGATCTTCCATCATTCCTGTTAAATAGAAGGACTACCTCTTCTGATACTTAAATGAGCTTATAAGATGACATACTATGTAGCTGTATATGTTTTTTTTGCAGAATTTTGTTCTAAATCCATATCAAAGAGCAAACTCAAGGTCCTATCCTCTCCTGAAATGATACTCAAATTGTAGTTGTTTGGAAAAAAAATTGCAATCTGAACAAGCTCAGAAGAAAGTTACTTAAACAGATCAATCCATGTCTTCTGTATGATCACTATCGGGTGGATGCAACGCTACTAAAACAAAATTGAAAGCATGTAAGGTGTCTTTTTGGTGATATTTTGTCAAATACTTCTCTAGGGTTTTGTCAAAACTTGGATGCTAATCAACTGCAAACCAACATTAAGTCGAGAAAAATGTAATCCTTACGAGATGCAATCGACAGGACATGTTTCGATGGCTGCTTGGATTTTGTTCTCAGGATCAGCCCACTGTGCAACAACCCTTGCTCTTCCATAGACCGATTCGATGGCAAACGTCTTCTCTGCAAACAAGGCACATTTTAAGCAGCCAACACACTTCACTTCATCAACAAAGACTGCCCGCTGTTCACTTTCCGAGCCAAACCAGAGAGAATATAATGGTTTTCCAGTATATCCACGGAGTTCCTCAAACTTTGCTTGTTCCTGTACCACATTACTGTTACAATTAAACCGCATACAACTTAATTTGTACTTCTCAAAGAATTAACAATAAGAGAAGCTTATAAGGGAGAATTGCACTGAAGATGGAGAATTGGCTACTATTTGTTGTATGGTCGGAACTTGATCCCATGTAACTAAAACAACTGTTCTAATGAGTGCAAGGCCAATCAAAATAGTTGACAAGTTCAACTACTCTTCCGTTTTTTTTGGGTATAATCTAGTTTTACTCAACAAATTGCCACTTATGGAAGATGAAGAAAAGATTCCAACTCTCATCCTGCAAAAGGGTATTGATAGCAAGTGAAAACACGCACATATGCAATGAAAAAACACAAGTCCAACTACTTTTCTTTTTGTTGGTATATTCAAGTTTTAATCAACAAATTTCCAAGGCTTGAAGATGAAGAAAAGATTATAACTCTCATCCTGCAACAGGGTATTGATAACAAGCAAAAACAAACACACATGCAATGAAAAAACATAGACAAGGTACAAGGACCTTATCATAAGCCAAACGGGAAGTGGGATCAGAGAGAACTGCGTAAGCTTCATTAAGAATGATAGCCATGTCATGTCCAGTCGGTCCTGCAATGTCTGGATGACAACGTTTTTGCAGGGTTCGGTAAGCGGTTTTTATCTTGGACTGACTTGAAGAGCTCTCAATGCCTAGAAGATCATAAAGGTCGAAATCTTTGATTGGAGAGGAAGATGAAGAAGCAGCCTTGCAACTGAAAGAACGGTCACACGGTTTCCTAGAAGTACTTGAAGGGTAGAAGCTTAACAGATTTGGAGTTCTGAAGAAGCTTTTAGCTATAACCGAAGTAATTGGAAGACATGCATACGAAGTTGCAGGCATGTTTTCCAAGTTCTCTGGGGAAGAATATCAAGATCTTTCGTTGAGATCTTTGACTAAGGAGATAGCCTTTGTTTGCTACTGCTAAGATATTTCGTATTTAAAGTGGCGTGTTTCACTTACAAACGTAGGCTGCTTAGCCACTTCTGAGTGGTCTAATTTGGACCTAGTAAAAAAGATCTAAAATTTATTTAAACTTTAAAATAAAAATTCCCAAGTAAGCTAAGGTTTAAAAGAAATTTCCATCCATGAGATTGTCTGTATACCCTCATCCCTGTAAACAATTTAGTAATTTGTATTGGCATATAGCAATACTAAAACTTCATTCTATACTCAGAACCACTCAAGACCTTTTCTGCACATACATATAATCTCCTTTTTCTGAAGTCCCAGAAGAATATAAGGTTTCTGAATAGCTAAGTTGTCAAATTTAGTATAATTGCTTCATTATTACATAAAATGTGACCACAAGAAATTGTTTTTGGTCTGTAATGGAACTATAAAACTATAACACTTCAATACTATCAGAAGCAGTGGTATCTCAACCTGCTACTTCATCAAAGTGCTGGGACTATCAGAAGCTTATCAGAAGGCGATGGCCAGTGGTGGTTGCTCAACCTGCGACTTCGTCAAAATGCTCCAACGTTTGGAATTTCCAGCTTTTCTCCCTTACCTTGAGTTCTTCAACCTCACTGTCAGTGAAGAAGCATCCTCAAGAACCACCGATACAAAAGCACTGGTGAAGGGAACTCATCAGGTCAGTGATTTTCCAATCTCCTACCTCCACCATTCACTACATATTGCCTTCGTCAAGACACAAAGGCAAGGGTCTGTCGTCTAATTCTTGTGTTGAAAGGTAGAAACTTAAATACCTAGAAACACACAAATCAGTAAGAAAAATGACAAAGATGAAAGAAGCAAGCACAATAAGCCCAACTTTCTCAACAAAAACACAAGTTGCTCGCATGACGCATTACATTGTCAGCTGGCGTTAGAACTTTCAATCAGCTTGTCTTACTCCTCAAATCGTCTATTTCTCCTTACTGACTGAGGCCTCTTCACGAGATCTACAATAAAATCGGGTGAATAAATGGACAACAATCAAAGCAAAGGCACAACTGGTGCAAAATCCATACACATGCATTCTCAAATATAAAAATAGTATGGCACTATATAATAAGTCAGATAAACAAAATTCTAGGTTCATATAGCCAACACAATGATGTCATTTGCATTCCTATTCATGCATGCTAGGAAGAAGTCCATTTGAAGTTCAGAATAAATTGTCTTTTTATAACAAAAGTTTTTAAGTACTACTGATTGGTTTTCATGCGGACACACAAGCTTCCAATAATGTGGAACTGGATTATGGAGACAAGGATTTTTTTTTCAGGGGAGGAAAAGGTGGTGTGGGATGTCGAAGCAACTGGCTTAAGAAGCATAAAGCCATAAACACATCCACTTACAAGCCAGCTGAAATGCGAATTTCAGTTAACAATTGAAACCAAGAATATAAGCAATTAGCAATTCTACCCCCACTACAGATTACAGGCACTCCCACATCACATTCACATTGATTATGGACAAAAATAACCACAATTGAAAAAGTTTCCCAATCATGGATATTATTTTTGTACAAGCGAATGGAAGGATGTGGAAGAATTAACAGTATATCATATTGTACTCGAATTAAATAATAGAAGAATGATAAACTGCATCTATGTCCCTAGCACAAAAATATGCACGTACTATAATGTTCTTAGCACAAAAAATATGCACACACTATCTAGCTTGGGAACAAAGCTTAGAAGGAATACTTAAATTAGTCTACAAGAATAGGAACTACTGACCAAAATATAGTTGTTCAGAAAATGAACTATTAAAAGTTAAATTTGATCTGCCTACCTTTTAGCTGGTCTTTTTCTTTCTTCAATACCAATGCATGCCTTTAGCTGCTCAATGCTCACGTCAGCTGCTGAATTGCGTTTCAATAAATTGCAACCATCCAGAAAAGAACAGTTGGCTAAGCCTGGGACAGCGGACAAATCTTCTACCTTTCCTTTAAAATATTCCATTAAAATAAGGCCTGCTCAAGGCATCGTGCAAAGTGACAGTCAATACTATTGAATACTTATTTAAAGGAAAAAAACAAAACATAAATAATAACAAATAGAAGATATATCCTTAGATGCTACCAATTTCCACATAATCTAGGGACAGTGAAGGAAAATCAAACTGGTCCTTCCATCAATTAACATACAGTTTCGTTTATCTTTTTAACTATTCTCAACATTTGGGAGAAACAAAGATGTAATTGTCCATGTCCAATATGAACTGGAAATACTCAAATGGAAGAGTAATATATTCATAATTAACTAGAAACATCAATCTAAAATAGTAAGAACTAAGTAATTTGACCCTATCATAGATAGAAAGAGCTCCAAAAGATCAGATAGCAGCAACAATCACGAACTGTTTCAAACATAGATCCCTAGATAAAGTGTGAAAGCTCAACACAAAAAGATGAGCTAAAATGACCATTCAAAATTCCCCTTTCCCTTTCAATTTTTAACATCGCCACTGCTATGCCTCAAAAAAGAAAAGTAAAATTACAATTACAATTACAATTAACATACACCAGCAGAGCACATAAACTATTGATGGAACAAGAGTGTTATAAATATTGGTGAGAAACTGCCAATATGTCACATATTAGGTTCTACAACATTAACAGCTCAAAGAAAAAGAAATTACTTAACCTATAAGAAACCACCTCAAATATAGTTTTTATGTCGTTATAGTCAATTAAATATGAAGATAGGAAGTAAAGTGTAAAACATACAAAGAGCTCGAAGAATCTTCAAATCAAATCTTTTGGCTAATTCTTCATGACCAATTACTTTTGCTCGCTTAAGAACCATCTGCTTCAAGCTAACAAGCAGATCCTGCAACAAACTTCAGTTCTAAGCAATTGAGGAAATCAGGAAGTAAATACATGCTGATTGGGGTAGTTGTATAATTAGTATGAGTTTCCGAGTTAGGAGTTCCCATTACCAGAGATGAAAGGAGCTTTTATGAAGCCTTGAGGTATGCTGGCATAAAACCATACCCTACAAAGATGAC
>JANSVI020000297.1:26985-37417 GCA_025434765.2 Erythroxylum kapplerianum | reverse complement strand
CTTGTACTGCTGTGGATTCTTTCATTCACCGAGGCCAGCCTAGGCTCCCAAGACTGAGGGATATCATTCCTAAGAATCGACCGACTCAACTCCGCTGCGGACATCCATCTACTTTGTTTTGCGTCTGCTTTGCTTTGCGTCTGCTTTGTTTTGCGTCTGCGTCTGCTTTGCTTTGCTTTGCGTCTGCGTCTGGTTTGCTTTGCTAGACATAATTAGACGATCTTTTAAAGTTGCACACCTTAATTGGCTCTTAGGAGTGTTAAATTGAATGCAAGGATTAGCTAAAATAGGGACATCGTCTGCTTTAGAAGATGAAGATGCTCCTAATCTCACACAAGGAATAATCTAAGTAACAATCAAGAATCAAAATATTTTCATAAATCTCAATCCAAACGGAACATTTTATTCCTTAATTCGATTTAGAGCAGTTAAATATAACAGTCAAACATGAAATGCTACAGTAATACAAGTTCAGCATGGTCATAGGATGAACAAACATTTGGCTTAAATATACATCCTTTAATAAATAATAATAAAGTAAAGGATTAAAACGAAAAAGATTAAATAATGTTTTATGTTATTAGTTGTATACTATATCAAAATGTTTTATATAATATCAAATTTGAATTATTTAATGATGAATCAACAATTCATCAAAAACTGAAGTTTACTGTATTATAAAATCAAAGTTTTCAAAATCATTATACCTACTTTTTTATTCATTCTCATTCTATAATTCTCATTTCTATCTCATTAATAACTCATTTACATGTTAACCCCTTTTCCAATCCTTTTTTCATAAGACAAACAAAAGTTCAAATTTTATACAATTTTTATCATTCTTATTTTTATTTCTTTCCATCTATTTAGTAAAATCTATTAACAAAATTAACAACACATCTATTATAATTTCATTAATGCTGAACAATTAAACGCAATCCTTACAATTTAACAATTATTTAATAAAAAATAAAGCAATAGTAAATATCCAAATCAAAACAAATTCTTAACCAAGTATAAAAACCAAGAAAAAAACAACCAAATCGCAGGATAAACTTAAAAAATATATTGTATCTTATATCAAATTAAAGTCATAAAAAATGAAATAGTTAACAGTATAAAAAGAATGTATATGAAAAATGAAGCATCGACCTAAATCAAAATAAGATATTAACTAAATAAAATTTACTAAATGTAAAGATTAAACCTTCATCAAATTACAAAACTCTGTTATATTTAACTTAAGCTTTGTTACGTTAAAATCGTAAAAAAAAACAAATACAAGCAAATAACAAAATATGTTTAACGGTATAAAAGATTACAAATGGACAACAATGACCCAACTCAAGATCTAAAGTCCCACCTTTAGATATAAAGAAATAGGAGATTTAGAGAATTGGGTTTTTCACCAGAGAAAAAATCTAAGTCGAAGAAGAAGATGATAGAATGGCCGTGACTTCTAGACTGGAGCAGATTTCATAATTAGGTTAACATTTTAAACTCAGTCATGTCACACCCAATGACTTTTTTCCCTTATTTTAATTAACTAAAACACTTAATTCATTAAATAAGTTTTTTAACTGAATTTTTTCAATCATGGGCGTCACTTAATAAGTCACATCCATGACTGAGGGGTGCCTAAAGCCTCCCTTGCATTTTCGTTGGCCACTTTCTTCTTAAGCTTCCTTACTTTGACTTTAACTTAAACACTTAAGCCAAGTCTTCAAGCCCAAAAGTCCAACTTTCCCTCCTTTTAACTTAAACTCTCCCAAAATTTCATCTTTCCCTCCATCCAACTTAAATTTTCGTGGGCTCCCACTTACAAGCCCAAATGCTTCCTTTCTTTTTCATTCCCTTCACCTTAAAAACCCTAGCCCACTTGTTTGCTTTCCCCATCATTTAAATAACATTCCAAAGGCCTAAAAGCCCACTTTAATAACCTAAAGCCTTAAAACCTTATAAACACTTCCTAATTTATCCTAACACTATTTTATGGCCTAATTTAACATTTTCTTATTCTTTTAAAAATCTAACACCAAAATTAAAATTCTAATTTAACTCAATTCCTTCAATTAATAATTATTGCACTAAAATCCCAAATTATTCTAACCAATAGGAAATCTAATAAAACCCTAATTTCATACTAACCAAAAGACAATTTAAATTGCAAACCTATTTAATAGGGAAAAAGGAATCGGGGTCTAACAGATTAAGTGAGACAACTCGAGGTTGCATCCTATATTGCAATCCTTAGATTATATTTTTGATTTGACCTCCAAGGGTAAGAACTAAGGCTCGGATCAATTGTTCTTAATAAACTCCTAGTCTATCCATGTTATTTCCTCCTGACTTACTTCTTCATCCTTATATGATTTTTTGTTTTAGTTTTGAGTCATAATTAACTTACAAGAAAATGTTAATTACAAAAGCATTCCCTTATATGTTTCTCTTAAAATTCACTCTACTCATAACCTGAACGTTTGATTAACAGTTCTTTGCAAACTGGATTACATAGATCAAGCAAGCTAGTTCAAATCATTCTCATTTATCGAATAACTCCAAAAGAAATAAATTAGATAAAAAAAATAAAAAAAGCCATAACTAAAGGTTAAGGAAATTAAAAACTCACCCAATTAAACCCTTTTTATTAGCTCAAAAAATAAAGAAACAAGGAGTCAGAAACTTAATAATAATTTCTCTTTAATGAATCTTAAAAAAGACAAGAGCACCTAATGAAATTGAATGTAAAGGGAAAAATATTAAATGCAATAATAGAATTTTCAAGAACAAACCTGGACATTAAAGATGGCTTTAAGACAACCCTCACCAGTAGGACTAGTAAATCTAATATTAATATGAAAAAGGAATAAGGATTGTTTTACCAAAATAGGTTAATTAATATTTCAAATATAAAAACACAAGAATGATATAAATCGCCATACTTATAGTCTTGAAAGGATTGAGATCAATAAGATTATAGAGTTTGATCACTACTAGTATGTTGGACACCCCACCCTTGTGAGTCACGAGCCCGACGTCCTCAATGACATCTGGACACATGTCCCGTAAGGGTGACATGCTCCCACCAAGACAATTGACTCTTACTATTTCTGAACAGAAAGACGACCTAAATTATTTTGAGGGATATCGGGTTAAGATCCTCTTAAGAGGATTTCAAGGAAGACTTGGAGATCTACAACTTGGAGTAAGACCTTGGGGTCAAATTCTATCTTCTAAAGGGGTCGAAAATGGAACAGAAGATAGGGGAAGGCAAAAGCTAGAGGAAGCAAAAGATAGAAGATAGCCAAAAACACAGAAGAAGAGAAAAGGCAGAGGAAGCAAAAAGACAGAAGAAACAAAAACACAGAAGAAGCAAAAAGACAGAAGAAGCAAAAAGACAGAAGAAGCAAAAAGATAGACGAAGCAAAAACGCAGAAGAAGCAAAAAGGCAGAAGAAAAAAAAGACAGAAGGAGACACGTCAACTGTAACATCCCATCACCGCTGGGAAAGGTAGAATAGTAATTTTAGAATGGGATATGAGCGTTTAAAAATTTGCCTTGATATGTTCATACATACGCATACAAGTGAATAATGAATTTTGCACATGTAAATATACATGCTTTCATGACATTTCCTGATATTTTGGTCATAAATGTGATTTTTGTGAAAAATATGATTTTTGTGCTTGAAAAGTTAATTGGAGTGAGTCCTTGTGAGTTTTGAATTTTTGAGAAATTTTAGAATTTTTTTTGGAAACCCATACTCGTAAGTTTCGATGATACCAAATGCTCCATAACAAAGTAAGCTGGCTTTCGATGGTGGAGATCGACGGAATTTGTAGTATCTGCTTTAAAAACGTATCCACTCCCTGACGTGGGCGACTCCAACCTGTCAATGCCCAGACATCTTGAGCTTTCGGGCAACCCACTAAGACATGATAAAGATCTTCTGGCTGGCCACAAGCATCGCATTCAATATTGAGCAAGATACCCTTACAGCGTAGACGATCTTTGCAAGGGAGAAAGCCACGAAAACATCGCCAGACAAAGTCTTTAATTTTGGGGGGTATAGGCAGATTCCAGATCTTGGTCCAAGGACCCTCAACGAAAAGATTACCAAAGTTAGTATGCATAGAAATAGCCAACTTGTACCCTGTTTTGACTGAATAAACACCATTCGAACTATAATGCCAGATAAGTTGATCTGGCGGTTTGGAGAAAGCTATAGGGATCTTGGAAACACGCCCCACATCAAGAGGCGTTAACAATCCTTCTAGCAATTGAACATCCCACCCTGATCCCTCCTCATTAAACAAATCGCACACCTTAAGATCATCGAACTCCTGGATGGACGGAGAGGTAACAAAAAAATTATTAGCTTCATTGATCCATGGATCAGCAAAGACATTAATAGAGAAGCCATCCCCCAGTCTCCATCGTACACCTTTGAGCAGAACATCCTTAGCCGCAAATATACTCTTCCAGATAAAACTTGAATTGGGGCGATCCTTGGCCTTCAGAAAACTACAGGAAGGGAAATATTTTGCTTTAAAAAGCTTGCTCGGTAGCGAGTCAGGAAAAGCCATAAAACGCCAGGCTTGTTTAGCAAGCATTGCTAGGTTAAAACAATGAAGGTCCCGAAAGCCCATACCCCCATATTTCTTCGGAACACATAGGCGATCCCAACTCGCCCAATGAATTTTCTTGCGATTGTTTGTACCCGATCCCCACCAATAGGCATTCATCATCTTCTGAAGTTCATCGCAGGTACCTTGGGGAATAAGAAATACACTCATACAATAAGCCGGCAATGCTTGCGCAATTGTCTTGATAACAATCTCTTTCCCCGGTTTTGAGAGCATTTTATTTTTCCAGCTCGTAATACGCTTACTGAGTCTATCCTTTATGAAACCAAAGACCTGCTTCTTGTTCCTCCCAATTAGAGAGGGAAGACCTAAATATCTCCCGTGGTCGATAGGCGTGTTTACCCCCAAAATAATCTCCACTTCACATTTTTCAGAAGATTTCGTATTCGAACTGAACATAATACCTGACTTTTGAAAATTAATTGCCTGCCCTGACGCGGCCTCATAGATGGCTAGTATCCGCTTGATGTTTTGTCCTTCCGACTTATTAGCACGAAAGAAAAGGAAACTGTCATCGGCGAAAAAAAGTTGAGAGACACTAGGACTGCCAGGACAGATAGTCACACCATGAATATCCCCTCTTGCCTCACTTTCTCTTAACAATGCAGACAACCCTTCAGCACAAAGAATGAAAAGATATGGTGACAGAGGGTCTTCTTGCCGCAGACCACGCTTTGGCATGATAGGTCCGACTTCAGAACCATTAAACGTCACAGAATAACACACAGTAGTAACACAAGTCATAACAAACTCAACCCACTTACTATCAAACCCCAACTTTACCAGGATAAAACGAAGATAATCCCAATCTACTCTATCATAGGCTTTGCTGATATCAATTTTAAGAGCTGCCTCCCCATGCTTCCCTTTTCCTTTATTCTTCATATAGTGGATGATCTCAAATATTAAGTAAACAAAATTGTATAGACTAAGTTTACTCAATTTGGTGCTGTATCTAAATTTATTTGATTGAATTATCTATCTTGATTTATCAAATAATTTATATAAAATACATGAATTGTAAATTATAACGTTTATCTAAGAGTTTATTTAATGTATAATTAAAAAGTAGCATGCCTTTGATAAACATATCTTTATATGTAAATTATATGACTTCTTGTATGGTTTTTCTGGTAGCATTGCCACTTATTTCAACTAAATTTTTGTTGAAACAAACCTTCTTTTCTCTAATGACAATGGAGATATGAAGCTTGTGAGGGTCAAATTTTAAATTATTCTAAAAATATAATTCAACTTAAGAACAGTCTCAAAACAATTAAACCTAAATTTGAATTTAATTAGAATTAGATATTCGAATATGAATTTGATTAAACTTAATTTATTGTATTAATTTTTAAATTAAAATGAGTTCAGAATAAAATTTCATTTCTATTAAATTTTTTTATTAAATGAAGGTAAGAGATTATGAATAGCTATTCTATCATAATCGTTGGTTAACATCTACAAAATTTCAAAAAAAAAACTTAAGAACAATAATTATCAAATCTAAATATAAGTGTAAAAATTGTGAAAAAAAATCAAACTTGTAATTTTATCTAAAGACAAAATTAATAACCTTGTGTAATCAAAGACTAAACAACCATTTCATACTTTATGTTGGCATAGGTATCCTAATTGTAAACTTTGACATATGTTATCATTATAAATTAGCATTCAATCTTAATTGTGATGCAAAGAAGATTGATCAACCTACAATAAATTCTTGAAAAAATATTTTACTCTGTGTACTTCCTTTAAATTAAATATTTTATATTAAATTTAACACAAGTTTCCTTAAATTTTAATTTTAAATTTGAAAATACATAAAATAAGAAAAATAATTTTCATGTATTTATTTTTTTATCTTAAAAAATAATTAGTCATGCTGATCTTGATGCATCCGATCTACATAAAGTATTAACCATGTGTGTGTTAACCGAAGATCATTACTGTTAATTAATTAATAGAACATATTGTAGAGGCTAATATTTTGACTTTTCAAGTCAACACTGGAGGGCACATTGGAAATAAGAAGACAAGAGAGGGGCAAAAGGCTAGTTCAAAGTGACATATAAAAGAGATTAAGGTCTTGGTTTATAAAGTTCCTCTTTGGAAAGCACACAAAGAAGATGAGCTGCTCAAGCGGCTTTGCTAAGAACAAGAACATGAAGCTAACAGCTATGGCGCTCTGCGATGTCTTCTTCTTCTTCTTCTTCACCTCTATCATCTTCCTTCAAGCATCGTCAATGGCTGAAGAGGATGTCAAGCCATTATACAATTATTTAAGCAGAAATGAAATGGTGAAAGTTGCTGGTTATGGAGAGGAAAAGCTCTCAACTGTGATGGTCACAGGCACCGCTCTTTGTGAGGCCTGTTTGCGTGGTGAACCTCAACTTCGTTCTTGGCCAATACCAGGTTAGTGCTCAATGGTTGGTCGTTCATATTCGTTCTATAGTGCATACATGGATTCCGCTTGGTGCAGAACAGTACCATATAGTATAGAATCATCTCTATAATGAAGCTGATCGTTTTTTTTTTTTTTTACCAGCTAAGCTAAGCATAAACACATAAACCCAGTTCAATTTATTGTCATCCCTAGATCTTCATAATTCATATGAAACATTAATATCATACCCTTAACATCAAGAAATTGGTTTGAATTATTCATGTTTTTGCCAATTTGCATAGTCATTACTCTTTGATCTGTGTTTGATTTTGATGATGCATGATTTTTACTGGCATACATATATGTTAACCAGTTTTGATCCAAACCCTTTTGTTAGAAAGTATTAGAGTTAGATAGTATGTCATAGCAGAGATAGGTGAAGGGTCACTATGGGCAATCTTTCATTTCACACAAGCTGACTATCAAGACATGACTACCCCAAATGCAAATTAATCTTTTCCCTTAGCTCTCTTGCACCAATAAAACTGGAACTACTAAAGGGGAGAGTTGTGCCTAATTTCAATTTCTATATCAATGTCATGGAATAAGAAAGTGTTTTCTCTTTGTCCCATTTGGAGATTTGCCATGAACTGAAGCTAAGATCTCAACAACCTTACGTTGACTCCAAAACCACCTCCAGACCTTAGAAAGAGACCATGCGATGGTGATTTTTTTTCATCTTGTAAGAATAAGGAAGCCCAAATCAATATAGCAACGTTGGTTTAATAATGAAAAATTTGATAGAGTCTAACTTAAAATTCATTAGTAAAGTTTAATTTAATTGAATTCCAATTTAAACTCAGGTATTTAGGTTTAATTGAGTTTGAACTTAACAAAAATTTTCAATTTAAGCAATCGTAATAATTTGGCCTAACATAACTTGAAATTAACAAATTAAATTATATTTAATCACGTTTAGGTTTATGTTTATGTTTGTGTTCAAATTTAAGTTTCAACTCAAAATTAGATAGTTAAGTTCAATTGAATTTAATTTTAGGATTTAAAATATTTTTCTCCTAATCTTGAATTCGTTTACTAGAAATCTCTAATATACGTCACATTAATTCAGGAACATACATCGAAAATGAATTATTGTAGTCTGATAATGTACTCAATCATCACTTAATTGACTTTTTAAATTTATATTTTCTATACAATCATATGATTTGATGAAGGAATTTGAATAATCCGATTTTAATAATTGAATGCTGTACCTCATAGCAGATAATTTCGATTAAAGGTATTTTGTGTGAAATAACATAATAGACTATTATAATATTACGATCATAATTATAATATTATTTTATAATTTGTTATTAAAAATTTGAACTCTTTTAATCAAGTTTTGGATATTTTTTTATGAAGAATTACAATGAATTAAGACCTTGTTTCGTAAATGACTCTTCAACTATTTTTCATTGAATAGAGAGATATTTGTCTGTTTGACTATAAATCATATTTAGTAATCACTTAATTGGGTTGGCAGATTAAACATAATCTGTTGATTTTAAAAACATTCCCATAAGAAGCATTTTCCTCAAACAGTTGAGAAATTAAAAGACTAAAAGATTATTATATTCAAAAGTTATTATAAATTATTAGGAGAGATAGAGATAGAGATGAAGATAGTAAGTTTATTATTTAAATTTAATATTTTTAATTTTAATTTTTGAAGTTGAATTAATGTCAAATTTGAGTCAAAATGTATAAAGAGTTATCATCTCATATAAATTGCACAGACGATGAATTGAGGAACGCCTAATATAATACCTTTGTTTTAAATTATAGTGTTGACTTCTTTTGCTCTATTTAAATTCTTATAAGAATATTTACTCAAATACAAAGATATAATACTTATGTCCTTACAATTTTTTTTAAATCATGCCCTTATAAATCATTTTATATATAAATAGCTAATAGTACTAAACAATTAATTTTACAAAATATTTTTAAATAAACAGTTGATATTATTCGCATGTCAAATTAGCTATATTAATCCGGTGTCAGCTAATTGCTGATAGAATTAACAAATAATTAATGCAATCAGCTGATTACCAAATAGGTCATAAAGAGAAATATAGAGATAGAAATAAATAAGCATAAAATGTGAATTCAATTTACTCGAAGTCAAAAAATACTCTGGTTTATTTAAAAATTAAACCAAGTTGGAATTTTTTTGTAATAAAATTTTGTGCTTCATATCATATTCTTATTTTTAAAAATTATTCCATTTTTAATTAAATAAAATAAGTATCATTGGATTTGATATTGTAAAATACAAAAACTATCACCAAACTATTTTATACTAACCAAAATTTTCTTTAATGTTAGATTCAAACATTGGGTTGGGCAGAAAAGTTGAGTTTTATTCACTGTACTTATTAACACTTAGATTAAATTTATAATTAAGAAGAATTAAATTATTAAATAAAAATATTTTTATATTTAAATATTTTTAAAATAAAATATTTCTACGAATAGGTACTATGTCTAAAAATTATTTTAATGTTAATTTAATAGATTAAATTATTAAAAAAACTCTTTTAGTTTTAATTATAAGGTAAGACTAATTTTATTAAGGGGAGTACATTTTCATATAATTTAAAATAAGTTTTATGCACATTAACAACTACATTTTTTCAATTTAGTTTCTAACATAAATTTAACTATTTATTTTTTATTTTGAACATAGGCAAATATGTTTTAATTTATTTAATTTTGACTGATTAATGGAAGCAAATTAAAACATAAACGTAGGTTCTTATAAAAATATTCAAAGAAATACTAAGATATATTATTCATGTCTTTATAAATATTTCTTTTTAAGTTATATCTTATAAGTTATTTTATAAATTAGCTATATTAATCTACTCTCAGCTAATCGCTGTTAGTATTAACTAATAGGTAATGCAATCTGCTGATTACCAAATAAGACTAATTATAAATTTGTACTTTTTTATAATTCGAATTTAATTTAAATTTTAATCAAATTTGAGTTAAAATTTAAATAATATAATTTAAACTTTGGGTCCGATTGATCTGACCTCCGAAATGAATTAAAATTTGGACTAGGTCATTTTTGCCAACCCTAGTTCCTACTGTTTTGTCTCCTTTTGGTTTCGCTTTTAAAACGTACATATCAACTTGACATAACCCTACTCTCCGGTGCTTGCCTCCTCCATTATGCACCAAAGTTCGTTCACTGCTATAATCTAATCTACACTACTTCGAAATTCTGACAGGTGCCTTGAAGCTTATTTTATTGAATCTGATCTTGACCCTTGTTTGCCTAGTAGTGTTGTTTCTCTTTTGCAGGAGTATGGAGATGTTTTTCCTGAGG
>JANSVI020000296.1:10849-23262 GCA_025434765.2 Erythroxylum kapplerianum | reverse complement strand
ACACTTTTGCAATAAACAATTTGCCAATCTCGTTGCCAAGTACGGAGTCCGACACAAGGTGGCACTCGCTTATCATCATGAAGAAGATATAAGAAGGGACACCTAGTTCCTTAGCGACTTCAATCATGCGACTGCAGAAGACATCAACGACCAAACCAACAAGCAGACTTGATTTCTCGGACATCACATGGTTAACAATCACTTGTTTGACACTAGATTTATGAACTTCAATCGAGATGGAGAGGAAGTTTTCAATGGACTTAAATGGGTCAACTGAAGAAGTGGCTCCACTTGAGGGACGACAAGAAATCGAAGCCGTGAATTGCTGGAAGCAACTAATTGTTTGCTGTATGTATCTACATCAGCGCCATACGAGGGATTGATGACGAGAATTGTTGCTGACAAGCTCTCTTCTCGATCAAGTAAGAGCTTAGCGAACCGAGTGAACGATACAAGGTGACCAGCTCCTGGCGATGGAATGAACACTAGTTGTGGTTGCTTCATTGTTGCTAGTACGGACGTCGTATTGGTTGCTACAGATGGTATTGCAGATGTACTCAGATGCATCTATATATAGTCAAAACTTTTTTCTAATTGCAGAAAATGAACAGAAACTTAATGACATGAAGACGACAATAATTAATCCTAAAAAACTAAAAGTAGACGGCAAACACTTATAATTGTCCAAAGAGCAAAAGCTTAAAACTGCTGAAATCGTCGTTAGGCAAGCAATTACCGTTGTTTCCTAAGGAGAGTTGGAGTTCACTAAAAAGTTGCCGAATTTGGATTCTCGAGACATGTTTTGGAAGAAACTGTGTGGTCACACCTGACATCAACGTGAAGAAGAGCGTGCTTGGAAACAGCAGATATCAGAGCGTCATCAATTGGTGCATAGCCAATCCATGCAGACCAGCACCTAAACGCACAACGAATGGTGGTGGAGCTTGGCTTAGCTATAGAAATTACAATGGACTATAGAGTAAAATATGTACATACGAGTGAAATTAGTGTCAGTGCTTGAGGAAATAAGGATTGGAATTACATGTCTAACGGATAAAGATAGCGAGAAAAGAAAGAAAGTGAGAGATTAGTGAAAAGTGCAAAGGGGTCTTCATGGATGGTGGACCTTCACATTCCTCGCTTGGTCGTTTGGTTAAGGTAGTCACAAGAAATTCAAATACAGTATGCTTGGAACCTCTAAGATCCAGATGGACATCAAAATACGTTACAAGTACCCCACCAACAGCCACCTTGGGTAGATGTTTAACTTTCATGATCTTTTTCACTCAACTCATTTGTTAGATCTTCATCCCTGACCATTCCCTTCGTCCCCTGGGATAGTCTCTCCCATGGTTACTTCTTTTGTAAAATCTTCCATCTTCTGCATTTATGACAGTTTGCAGTTGTCAAGGCACAACTCCAATCTACAAGAAACAGCATCAGGATCCAATTTCGTAAATATGCCCTTTACTGATTTAGGTAAGTGTAATACAAGTTTTCAACCCATCATCCCAATAAAAATGAAGCAATAGCTCATAATATGAAAGGAACAATTATTTCCGAGACTGGTGAATGAAAATTATACCTGGTTAAGGAAATTTCCACATTACATAAATGCATGAGCTGTTACTCTTTGGAAAAACAAATAAATTTCAGGACAATTAGATCACATTCCTTGTTTCATTGCTTCAGGACTAAAGCATTCCTGACTGTCATATCAAATTTTTCCTTCCATACTTTCCAAGCACTCCTAACTTCATCAAGTTGTTCACCTGGAATGCCTGTGTTCTGATCCAATGTCTCTACCCATTCCTTCCAAGGCGACCCATGAGGGTCCAGAAATTTGGAAACTTCAGGTAACATTCTGTCAAAGTAAAATTCATTGACTTCTTTGAGAATCTCCTCTAATTCAACAATTATCTACATTTCAGGCCGCATTTCTTTTCCAGGCTTCGTTTTAATTAAGAAACTATTTCCCCTTAAGATCAAAACTTCAGAGGGAGCAAGGGGTAAGACAAATCTCGAGAACTTTGCTAGTGATAGTGTCAAAACATCTCTTAGTCGCAGCTTCCGCTTTACTGCCACTGCAGTCCCAACCATTTTGCGAATCTGGTGAACCACATAATATTCAGTGTCAAAACCAAAGAAATGAATTGATGAAATATGGATCACTTTCATGCTCGTCCTCCTAAGAGCCTTTTGACAAGATTAGAGCCATATTGCATTTGAAGCATGAAGTAGATCACCTAACTTTTATGCAGTATATTAGAGCTGGGGTGCTCAAATTAGGTAAAAGGATATTCAAGTGAGTTTGGTTGATGATAGTAGGCATATAGAAGAAATTGTAAAATTAGCAAAAAACACAACCATCATAGATTATCGCATTCCAAGAGTTATTTACAATTTGTATGACTACAAGAGCAAACGAGGGGAGGGATGTCATTTTATAAAGCGTGAGCATATGGATGAAACAGGATTCGATAATGTGAAGTTAAACAAGAAAGATCCATAAGCAATGTAATATGCTGAGTTCCATTTATCAGCAACCACAACAGAAAACAAGCACTTGATGCACAAACAATGAAAATTTTCAATAAATTCTCAAGAGTGAATATAATGTGTGTCGTAGGTATCTGAAGAGCATACAGCAACACTAAATACTAGGTTATCGAGAATCCCTTTTCTCCCCATCCTAGAATGACTACTATTGGGTTTTGGGTCACTTCTAAACAAATGCTCCTTCGACGTTTCAAGCATTGATGAATGAGGTGTTTCGACCATTTCTCCGTCGTTTTGTTCTTGTCTTCTTTGACGACATTCTCATTTATAGTGGAAATTGGGCTGCCCACTTGGAACATTTGCGGCAAGTCTTACAGGTGTTGTTGGATAACAAATTGGTTGCTAAGAGGTCTAACTGCCTTTTTGGTCAACACACAGTTGGGTACCTTGGTCATGTTGTCTCGGCTCAGGGTGTTGCAATGGACCCTGAGAAAATTTTGGCTATTCTCAATTGGCCTATACCTAAGACAGTGAAAGATGTTCGAGCTTTTCTCGATCTTCCAGGTTACTACTGCAGATTCATACACCACTTCGCCACTATTGCTGGACCTTTGACTAACCTTTTGCGTAAGGATAATTTTATTTGGTCTGATACTGCTTTACATGCCTTTGAACAACTGAAATAGGCTCTTAGCACTGCACCAGTACTTACCTTACCTGACTTCACTCAACCCTTCACCCTTGAGACAGATGCTTCAGGGACTGGGATTGGAGCTGTGCTTTCGCAAAACAAACACCTAGTTGCTTATTTTAGTCAACAATTGAGCCTTCAATTACAACAGGGTTCAACCTACCAGCGTGAAAATGTTGGCCATCACGCAGGCAATTGCTAAATGGAGGCTGTATTTATTAGGGCGCAAGTTCACCATCATCACCGACCAGCAATTCCTCAAAAACCTTACAGAGCAGGTTATCCAAACACTTGCCCAACAGAAATGGCTTGGTAAGTTAATCGGGTATGATTTTGATATTTTGTATAGACTAGGCAACTTGAATGCTGCTGCTGATTCCTTATCTAGAGTCCCTGCTGCGTAACTTTTGGCTTTATCTTCTGTTGCGTTTGACATTGTTTCTGATATTAGACATGCTAATCTCTCTCACTCTGAGCTCTTAGCTTTGCAAACAAGACTATTGCAGGATCCTTTGAGTTTGCCAGGATTCTTTTTTAAGGATGGGCTCTTGCTTTATAATGATAGGCTGGTCATACCTTCTGATTCCCCCATTCGACAGCAGCTATTAACAGAGTACCATTCTGCACCTTTATGGGGTCATGCTGGAATCACTAGAACTTTGCATCGTCTCTCCGCTAATTTCTTTTGGATGACAATGCGCAAGGACATCAAGTCCTTTGTTCGTGAGTGTCAGGTGTGCCAGTAAATGAAAACTTCGACCTTACATCCTGGAGGTTTGTTACAACCTCTTGCTATTCCTAATTTGGTTTTTGAGGGGATTAGCATGGATTTCATTACGGGGTTACCCACAATTAAAGGGAAGAGTGTGATCATGGTGATTGTGGACCATTTGTCTAAATATGGACACTTTGTTGCCCTGCCAACCAATTTTTCTGCCTTAACTGTGGCTGATGTTTTTGTGCATGAGGTAATTCTTCTCCATAGGGTCCCTGCTGATATTGTCACCGACCGTGACCCCAAGTTTTTGAGTGAATTTTGGAAGAAAGTTCATCGCCTTCAAGGAACGACCCTTAGCATGAGTACCTCGTATCATCCTCAATCAGATGGACAAACCGAATCGTTGAATAAGTGTCTTGAACTGTATTTACGTTCTTACGTCGTAGACAATCCAACTCATTGGCTGAAAATGCTTCCCTGGGCTGAATTCTGGTACAATACTGCATTTCACACAGCTGCGTAAATGACTCCCTTTGAAGTGCTCTATGGTCGAGCACCTCCCACCGTTCCTCGCTACATTCGTGACACCACTGGCAATGCTTTGGTCGATAGCCAACTTTTGGAACGTGACCAAGTTTTGAGTTTGTTGAAAGAGAATTTATGAAAAGCTCAAGCCAGGATGAAGCACTTTGTTGATCGTCATCGACGATAATTAACATTGGCTGTGGGTGACTGGGTCTATGTCAAGCTCCAACCCTTTCGACAACACTCAGTCCGTCTCCAACGTCACAGCAAGCTTGGTAGACATTACTTTGGCCCTTATCAAGTGGCTATTCGTGTTGGGGAGGTGGCTTACAGACTTGATTTACCTTCCTCCGCTCACATTCACCCAGTTTTTCATTTTTCCTTGCTTAAGAAGTGTGTGGGAACACCAGATCAGCAAGTCACACCCCTTCACTTGGTTGATTCTGTTGCCACCCTCATCCTTCAACCTGTTACCATACTTGAAAAACGCCTTGTGCAGCAGGCTATACATCTGGTCAAATAGTGGCTTGTGCAGCTGTTTCCTGACACTCACCTTGCGGTCAAGGTGTCTCTTGATGGGGAAGGCAATGTTATGACCCACAAGGAGCCCACTTCTGACAACGAGCCTGATGATCCACAACAGCCAAGGAGGAGCACGAGGGTGAGGATACCTTCAAGAAGAATGGATGGATATATTTGGAAGGACACGTCAGCTAACAACCTGCCGGGAAATAACGGACAACAATCATTTGCTATTAGTGATGGCCATATAATCGCTGAGGATCCCTAGAGTTGGTTATGCGTATTGTACTATTAATGGTTGTCCTCTTTCTCTCATCTCATGCTCTTTCCATGTTTTTCTCACCTCTGTTCAAATTTTCCTGTAATTCCCTAGACAATTGTAATTGTTGAGCAATCAATAGACGACTGCGCTCTTTTTCTTTCCACTATTGTGTTTAAACCCTCCCTGAATATCACGAGAACCTACTGCAAGCACTCCAAACTTCATCAAGTTGTTCACCTGGAATGCCTGTGTTCTGATCCAATGTCTCTACCCATTCCTTCCAAGGCGACCCATGAGGGTCCAGAAATTTGGAAACTTCAGGTAACATTCTGTCAAAGTAAAATTCATTGACTTCTTTGAGAATCTCCTCTAATTCAACAATTATCTACATTTCAGGCCGCATTTCTTTTCCAGGCTTCGTTTTAATTAAGAAACTATTTCCCCTTAAGATCAAAACTTCAGAGGGAGCAAGGGGTAAGACAAATCTCGAGAACTTTGCTAGTGATAGTGTCAAAACATCTCTTGGCAGTAGCTTCCGCTTTACAGCCACAGCAGTCCCAACCATTTTGCGAATCTGGTGAACCACATAATATTTAGTGTCAAAACCAGAAAAATGAATGGATGAAATATGGATCACTTTCATGCTCGTCCACCTTAGAGACATATTGCATTTGAAGCATGAAGTAGAACACCTAACTTTTATGTAGTATATTACAGCCGAGGCGCTCAAATTAGGTAAACGGATATTCAAGTGAGTGGTTGATGATAGTAGGCATATAGATGAAAATATAAAATGAGCAAAAAACACAACCATCATAGATTATCGCATTCCAAGAGCTATTTACAATTTGCATTACGACAAGAGCAAACGAGGGGAGGGATGTCATTTTATAAAGCGTGAGCATATGGATGAAACAGGATCCGATAAATGTGAAGTTAAACAAGAAAGATCCATAAGCAATGTAATATATTGAGTTCCATTGATCAGCAACCACAACAGAAAGCAGGCACTTGATGCACAAAAAATGAAAATTTTCAGTAAATTCTCAAGAGTGAATATAATGTGTCGTAGGTATCTGAAGAATATATAGCAACACTAAATACTAGGTTATCGAGAATCCCTTTTTTCCCCATCCTAGAATGACTAATTGAGTATGCTGCACAGAAAGTTTTTAGCCCCATCAAGGATTTGATTGTAAATCTTCTATATGAGTTTAACAATGATCTTTGAGAATCACAATGACATTATGGTTCTTTCCAAAGACAAAACAGACTATAGTAAACTTTGAGGGACATCCTCAGCATGTGGCATCACTAAGAGGATGAAGCATCTAAATTCTGACAACATATCTGTGTGCGTTGATTATTGCGAAGTTATCAGGTGGCAAGTAAACTGTAAATACAAATCATAAATACCAATCTAGAAATTCCTAACAGAGGTTACACCAGAAAAAAAAAATTAAAGAAAAGGGCCTACCTGATGTAGCATGAAAGACTCTCCCCATATTGAAATTTCAACAAAATCAAAACCGAGTGACCTCTCTAATTTGCCACAAGAACAGCATATAATCTTTCTGAAGTGGGAAGCAGCTATTCTGTCTGCCTCATCAGGTTCATGCAACCATCTTGCACGTATAACCCTATTGGGATTTTGATCCATGATGGTATTTTGATGCTTATCATAAGAGTTGGAATTGGTACAGTTTTGATGTGATCCCTCGCCATCAATTGCACCAAATTCATTGGTCTCACTGATATCTTCTCCATCACTTTCCTGAAGCTCACGGGATGATGTCTCGCAGGAAAATCTTGCTCTTTTTGACCAGCAGCCACCTTTAGGGGATTGTTTAGCAGACAATGGTTTCCTGTACTTGGACCGTATTGTATAATTGTGAAAAGGATGTTCCCCCTGAAAAGAGAATTTACAACAATAAATAACAATGACCAAATTATCTCATGACCACTCACCTATATGAGCAGGTCTTTAGCCACTTCAAAATCATTTAAGACCACAAGGTAAGCTCAACAAACTTTTGGCATGGCTAACTGAACTAGGTTAAAACTCTCCTAAACAACCACAATCACTCCATCCTCAAAGGTCCATAAGTTCCATAATACATCAGAAGAGAGAGTGACAATAGATATTAACGTAAAGCCACTCCCTGTACTTACAATAACAAATAACACAAGAACTGGAACCAACACAAAAGGCATATAAGTGTTGTATAAACTGGAATTCATGCAAGAAGCGTCTTAAAAGGAAAGCTTATGCCAGTATTTGTCAACTTTGAAGTATAGATTTAAAAGTACAAATGAAGGACCAAAAGAACAAGGTATGCACAATGAGTAACATATACATTTAATTGGTAAAAATTACCGTATACATTACCTCAAAGGAAGTTAAAATGTTATTGAAGTCTGATATGTGATAATCAATTTCAGTTGTGGTGAAATCACTTTTTATCCCAATAATTTCAGCAGGAAGCAGGTAGGAATACCTCCGTAGATCACACTCCCTTCTAGGGTCGAAACTCCTAAAAGTTGTCACTAGATAGTTAACATATAGAGTTTGGTGAGTGTGAACAAAAGCACAGACTTGTGCAACGAATAATTTTCATCAAAATCAATTATTCTTCACCAAATACCAGAATTGTTTGGGAAAGGAAACTTATTAGCTCAATTTTTACCTCTTGATACTCAAGTAATAAGAGTATAACTTATTTATCAACATTTATACAGAATGAGTCAAGTTTTTCAACCCAAAACCTATTATCACAGTATCTACAAAACATAATTAAAAGCACAACAAGTGGTTGCCACTAAATTTTCAGCTGTCAATATGTGATATAAACTAGAAAGGAACTCGAGCTATGCGGTTTCTTGTTCACCAGAATTATACAAGTTACCCGTAATTTTCCTCATGTTATTTAAGGATGACATAAAACTACCACCAATCTAGTCCAATGAAAAACCAGAAACTTTAGGGCTTAAGGTAACCATAACATTTCCAGTCTGGTAAGACTGGATTATGATTTCCTAATGTCCCGATGCACCCTCATTTGGACAAAGCTTAAATAAAAAGAATGATTAAACTCTCTTAGTTTTCAAAAGAGTGGCTGGGAAGAAAGGCACAATAAAAAACAAAGGTTTCAAAAATAAAATCCCTCCTACACAGTTGCAAGATTTCAGCACAAGATATTGAAAGAAAATCATAGAGAATAGGAAAGGTCAAGCTGCAGCAAGATTCCTTCACCAGTCAAAAATCAAGCGGTAATTGAGGTACTGAAAAACATAGACCATGGTCTCACCCCTGAGCAGGTAAGATGCTGAAAACTCTAATGCTATCTGGAAGATATTGGTTAACATGTTTTGCAAGGGCTATGCCGCAAGGGTCGTCCCTCCATGCATTTTCAGGTATCTCCATTTTCATTGATATCATTGTAGCCAACGAATGAACCTGATTACATTTCATCCACAAATCAAAATATATACAAAACTAACACATAATACCTGCAACATTCAATTTAAAAGAATTATATAACAAAATGCTACAATGCCAATCATATAAAACTCACTCCTTTGTCAGTACGGCTACTCCTGGCCCACCCAATTTTGTGAAGATTCCCATAATTGCTCTCTTGGATACCTCCAGCCTTGAAGATGGCCTGCTCCAATTCTCCTTCAATGGCTACATTTCAAAATTGCAATGCTTTTTAGCAACACCCTGCTCCTGATAGTTTAACTGATTAAACAAAATGACATAGATAAGTCCCTTTATTTAGCAGTTCAGCTTCGCTGCAATTTAATTCACTAATAAGTCATCAATGCATCTTGAAAAACCGGTTCCCTCAGAACTAAGAGTTGAAACCTACTGTTATTACAAATTCCAACATCATTGGGATTTAAGAGATGGGAAATAAACTACCATTTCCTCTGTGCAGACCTCGGTAACACTTACGGAGAACCAAACAACTGAACCAAAAAGTTTTTAACTTTCTCCAAAAACACATATGAACTAGAGGATCAAAACTCAAATTCAAGAGCTTACTTGACAAAGAATGTTGATCTAGTTGCTTTTGAAGACCTGATTAAAAATGAAAACAAAAAGCGCAAAACATGAGCATAATATGAATAGAAAAAAGACAGAACAAGAAGAAAAAGAATGCATAACAAAGAAACAGGTACAGAAAATGGACCTCTATAGTCAGTACCCACATACCCAACTCTCAAGACGACCTTTTTCTTTCGAAAGGGAACCCATTTCTCGTCCAAGTTATGGAGGGATTGATAAGGACTCAACAGGTTTAAGCCAAGAGAAGTAGACAGGGAAGACAGAGAAAAGCAACAGTAAAATGGGAGCCTTGTCGGAGCTAAAACGGGAAGCAAAAATTTGAAAGAGAGTTTAGGGGTCTTAATCATTTTAAAATGAATAACTAAAATATTTATTTAAAATAATATTTAATAATAATTAAGATTAGTAATAAATTGAATTAAGTTTGTGCTTTAAAATTTCAAATTTATTTTTAAAAATTTTAAATTTCAATTACCAATATTAAAATTAAATAAAATTTAAAATTTTCTCACAAAATTATGGAATTAGGTTTTCTCAACCTTAATCATTTGTTATAGATGCTTATTTTTTGAAAGGCAATCCATTGCATGCACGTGTGTGCATATGTATGTATATTGTTTTCAAAAGTCAAAGTGATTTGTATTCCAATTTCGACATATGTTTCACACTTCCACTATCTACCTTTCTACAATGGCCTCCAATGCCTCGACTAATTTATCATTTGTAATGATAAAGAGTTTAAGGATAAAATGCCACTTTTTTAGTACAAGTGTAGGCCACTTAGTATTAGGTTCATGACTGAGATTGTAAAAGAAAGCTATTGTATACAGCTTGGAGTATCTTACTGGAACAAGTCGGCCATTAAAATAACTGGAGACATGCTCTATATAGAAAAAAGTTGCTTTACACTTTGCAAAGTGGGCGCGTAAGGGATAAGAAGAGGAGAGTTTTTTTTGTTTTTTTTGGTATAAAAGAGAAGAAAACCAATTAAATATAAGGAAACAGATTTTCGACATATTCTTTAGAAAGAAAACATGGCATTCAATGGGTGTAAGATTAAAATAAGTAGTTTCTAAAATAAAATGCTCTGCATAAGTCGCTAGTTAGTCAGCATATTTATTACTCTCGCGGTAGCTATGATGATGCACAACCGTCCACTTCTGCGTAAACAATTCATTAATACCTTGAACTATAGGATTGTGGATCATGGAACAGCTTGACGAGGAAGAGATGAGGATAATTGTCACTTTCAAGTCTACTTCTAGTTCAATCCGGTGATAACCTAGGTTATACGCGCGCGCGAGTCCTATATATACTTTTCATAATTTTGCAGACATCAATGAGCATCAGGATGAAACCTTCAATTATCTGAACTATCCCGGATGAGGCCGCCAGGAAGAGGAGACTTTAAACGTGGTCATGATGATGAAGCTCATATGGATTGGAGTTTACTACAAAATAGGAATCAACCTTGTTCCAAATACTCACCTCTTAATGATGGAGACTCTTTCAGAAGCTGCCCCACTTTGTGGAATTTTTTTTTTTAATTAATGGAGAGAACCAAAAATAGTTTACACTACAAGTCGAGGAAAATTTTCCTTAAAGGTAAGTGGAGAGCTTATATGGAGCAGTGGGAATGGAAGAGAAGTTAGGTTATGATTATATACTATTTGAATTAATGACCCACACGATTATCTTGGGCAGAGAGGGTCACCAGGACAACAGAAATCATTCTCCATATCATCAACTCTAGTTGGATGATCCAAACCAGCACAAAATTGGGTCAAACTGAATTCAAATGATTAAATTTAAAATGATTTGAATAATAAAAGAATATTCAAATTTTAAATTTATTAGAAATAATTTTTATTAATTTTAGGTAAAATACAATTTTTCTCCAAACGTTTCACAAAATATTTAAATAACAAGTCACTCATAAATGATAATTTTCTTATATTTTTTTTAGCGGCTGCTTTATTATAAAAAGTTAGGTTAGTTAAAATGTTATAGAAATATCAATTTTGACCTGACCTATTTTAACCTGATTTTAGCCCACGGGCCATCTAATTAAATTCAGACTGGGCTCAATTTATTAACATCCCTAATTATACGACAATTGGTGCATCACATGTTTTTTTTTATAAAAAACCAACAATTTGGAAAGGATTAAACAAACTCAATCTTCGAATCCTTTTTCTTCAATCATTGTTTTCATTAACCCAAATTGACTCCTAATCTTTGAATCCTCTTTTTTCTCTCAATTTGATCATTTTTTTTTTCACGTTATCAACCAACAAAATTCCCTCCATCTTCAAACCATAAAACGAATTTGAATCCTAAATATTATTGTGCGGAATCATGGATGCTGTAGATAGTCGAGCCATCTTCGTAGGACGGGTAATCCCATCTTTTAGTTTTTTTTGTTTTCCTAAACCATCAGCCAGTCCATAATCTATTAAATTTAATCAGAAGTCAATGATGGGTGGATGAAGAATAAACTTAAAGCTCAGCTATGATGGATCTAAATGAAGAACTATGTTGTTGCTTTATTCAAGAGACATACCACCCTACTCCCGTAACCAACCACCCCATTTTTTTCAAACACATGCATACGATAAAGTAAAAACAGAGCAACTTAAAATGACAAAGGTTAGTCTGCCAAACTATAATAACATGGTTCAAGCCATATGAAAATCGATTGCAGAACCACGTTAGGCTGATGAAACTAAACATGCCCGCTTTCCTTGTGACTATGAAGCAATGGCTAAGCTCCTATGTATAAAGCCCAGAAACTCAACTTAACGCCAACATAATAATAAGCATAGTGGTGAACAAAATCTGATAAGAAGATAAAGCAGATAAGAAGGACTCAAATCTGAAACTCATTTCCCATAAAGCAGAGAAGGACTATTGAACATGTTAGTATAAGAACGACAACCAAAATCGCAACTCCCAATAACCAAGAAAATAACCCAAGTTCCATGAACCCAAATTGAAGAACCAAAAACGCCCAATAGGAATCCGCGTCAGAAAACGCACAACAACCTCAACCCATGATTAGAATCCGAATAAAAACCAAAGATTAGGGGTTAAAAGAAAGGCACAACAAGAATCTGTAACGTTA
>JANSVI020000291.1:125985-137075 GCA_025434765.2 Erythroxylum kapplerianum | reverse complement strand
ATTTATTATTAAGATTTTTGAAAGCATGGTTGATGTAAATAGTAAACTAGTAAAGTATACAGTACAACTGTATAATATACCAATATTGACTATTTTACAATTTTAAAAAATTTTAGTGACTATTTCATAAATTTTAAAAAAATTTCAAAACAGTATCCGGTACTAACCAGTATCAGTACAGTTCCGTTCCAGAACTCAATCCGAAACCAAACTCAATACAATATTTATAACATTGTTCTACACCGTGAATAAGTTTTGTAAGAATGGTTTGTGAAAGCTAACGATGAAAACATTAAATTGGCTATAATCAATTCTACACTGTGAATATGTCTCATGGGTGTGACTTAACATATCAAACCCATAATAGTCAACATGCTTAATCAATTTTTCAATTCTTTCCTTCGTTCCTTTAACAACAACTTTCTAATATTGAAAAAGAAAAATTGCCAAGAAATACACCACATCACGTCAAAGAACATGATCTTCCAACAAATAAGCCTTCAATTTGGAGATATAATATTTCAATAGATACGCCGTTGATTTAAAGATGGCAATGTTATAAATGAAATTTATTCAGTTTTTTATCATTTTCTAACCCTATTCTAAATAATCCACGCTCTTGTAAACAATCTCTAATAATCTTATAGCCGCCAACCTGAAATCATGTTTAATTAAAGGATGTGGCAAAACCTCAGGGTGTAGGTGAGTTGATAAGGAATTCTTCTGATTTAAATGAGGTAATGGGTTCGAACCATCCTAATGTATGCAGCCGTTTAAAATTTAGGGTCAGAGCTTTGCCTCCAGCAAGGGACCTATCCAGCTCAAACAGGAATTAGTCTGAATATGTATGACTTAAAAGTACCTTCCTATAATTGAGACCTTTCTAAAATATCTCGTGGACAACTAAAAAAAATGTGGGAAGATATTATTTGTTTTCTGAACATTTGTCGGTATCCTTCCTTCTTTGACCATAGAAATGTTTCCTTCTCGGAAGACTTTAGTCCGTCTTTAAACTATTAAAAGCTATATATTCGATGCATCGCATCTTTTCTATTTCAATAAAGAAGAGTTGACAACCATCTGTAAGTTATTCATTACCCTTTCTTATGTTGTTCGATTTATCAAATTTTTTATCAATTTAGTAATTATATGCGTTTAATATAGTTTAGAAGAGAAATTACATGTATCACATTATATTTTGTTTTGTTAATTCGTGATTCTTTGTTATTATCTTGTATAAAATATAAAATGAATCTGTTTTCATATTTTATTATTTACCGGCGTGACTTAGAGTCACAACAGAAAAAGTCTCACGATGTAACTTAACATGTCACACCCGTAACATTCATTTTTCTATCGTTTTGCTTCCATCAACTTCTTAATATAACTGATAACATGTATATTGCATCTGTCGCATTATATAATCATGATTATAATTTTGTGTAAAATATATAATCGAATTGTCCTGTATCTTTTTCATCAACTTTTATAGGAAAATCCCAATCGTCTGAACTTTTTAACAAAGTTGAGAATAGGAATTACACGCATCACATTAATAGAGTTAACAACATAAATAAATAAAATGTCTCTTGTTATACCCTGTTAAGAACAGTAATTATGCGTCTCATATTTTATCCTTTATTGTTATTATTTTGTGTAAAATACATGATAAATGATTAAAATTTTTATTATTGTAACCGTTACCGCACAAATTTTTACTCACCACATTAAACCTTTCAAATATATGTATGTTCCTGAAATTGTTTTTTTCTTAGGTTTTCTTGTTGTTCAACGTTTCACTATTCGGGTATGTTTTATTTTGTAAAATAATTTTTTATGTAAAATTCTATTTTATTCATCCCATTTATCAGCTTTTCAATGATATGTTCGTTACCTTCTTGCTTTATTTACCCATATTAATTGTTAAAGCAATATTTTAAATATACAATTTTATGTTTTAAATAAACTCAGTGACATCATATTGGCATAAATAACTTTTATTTCCTTCTAAATCTTTATTAATCTCACCCTATATGTGAACGATATTATCAAGCTAAACTTTTCAAATTTTTACCTTCTTTGTTAAATGTATAGTTTGTTAAATGCAACGTGTTATATTCACTAATACAAATACATTTATTATTGCTTCATTTTTTATCATGTTATATTTCCACAATTTCAAATTTTATACGACATTGATTAATTTTACAAACCTTCATTTAATAGTATTAATGATATATATTATTAATATATATATGTTTTAAGTTAAAGTACGTAAATGTTTCTAACATGGATATTCTAATATTTACATAATATATTATCAATTTATATATAAAGAAGGCAGATGTTATTGAAGAAATGATTGATAATTTTTTAAATTATGGTTAGCTGTTTTTAGCTTTGTTCCACTCTTTTCCACGTCCAGAGATGGATAGAAATGCCAAGAGTTGTCAAAAGTATGTTTGAAATGCCAGAAAATGAAAAAAAATCAACTACTACAACGGCGTAGTGAAGCTTATGCTGCAAAAAAGACAAATGCTGCTTCGCATTCTTTATATATAAATTAACAAACATATTTTCATTAAGTTTTGTTTAGAAATGTAGATACCGTTGTGATGTTGATTTAACTGACGAAACAAGAACTATCACAGCTTCTATTTTTGACGCTTCTATTTTTGACAAACTTGATAAAAACATCTTGAAATTCACTGCAATTGAAGCTATGCAATTTTATCACTAGGTTATTTTTTTTCATACTACATATATAATTAGATTTACATTTAATAATAAGAATTATGATATGTTTATCACATAACTAATGCTCTACATTTTTACCTTCCCATAACAAGAGCATCAAACTTCCTCTGGAGAAGGCACACGCAAAATTGAAAACTAAGATTTTTTTCTTCATATCAAACCTGTTCACATCCAATCACCAAATGGAAGACAACGTATTACTGTGAAATTGATGATGGTGAATTACAAAAGGGTTCAACTTCAATCATAAAAGATTATGACGTTTCAACTGATGATCCAAATAACAATGCTGATATTACAAATACGCCTATTTTAGGTATTTATCACTATTTATTCAATCAATTTTTTTCATTTTATTCTTTATCAAACTACGTAATTTCTTTTTTTTTAATTATGTTATCATATATTATTTATTTACTCATAATTTTTATCAAAAAAATGTCCCTAATATACTTTAGTTTTTTATTTTTGAAAGATATTGTTGTTTCTTCTTCATAAGTAAGATAATGACTTCACAAGAGACTTAGCGACAGCAACAAAAAAACCCAAATTGTCATATACTTTTTTCATAACTCGTCAAACAACATAAGCATGTAACTTTCCTAACTTTTATGCTTTAATTTCCTATTTTCTTAAACTTCAGAATCGTGTATACGTGCACGGTAGTTTTCTGTTGTTAATTAACAAGCATTGCTGACATTTTGTGACTTGTTCGTAACTGTGACTTTGTTGTGTACCATATGACAATTCTTTTTTATGGCTTTTTTGTTGATATTTGACAATCGTCTTTGTGACTTTGGTTCATAACTATCACCTAGTTGTGCCATGGGACAATTTTCTTTATATTAAACTCATCCACATTCATAAATTAATTACTTCTAAATTCATACAAAATTTGACATGCATTTTTTTTATTTCTTTATTTGTTTTCTTTTAACATGCCTTATTTTCTCTTGCATTTTAATTCCTATCACATGTTTATTAAGTAGATTGTCCGATATTTCATAAAGAAGCATTGTGAATTCTGAATTTTTTACTATAAAATTCGCCAAATGCTTATTTCTATCAAATGATTAAAAAGGTAAATATTTCGGAACTGTTAACAAGGACATTTATTTACTTTTGACGCTCTATGCAAATGAGATAAGTGGGAGAACATATATAAATATATAATTACTTAATTAATTAACTAAAAGATAAGTAATTAATTAATCAATTAAAATCCAATTTATTAAAATCTAATTAATTTCTTCACGCCTGTGACATATATATTTAATAATTATCATTGATTAATTATTATTTGACCAATATAATCTAAAAGAACAAGTGGAGTGACCACAACTCAAACCCAAATAGATTTTGGAGAAAACATACAACAATTTTTAACATTAAGACAAAATTGTTAAGGAGTAGAAAATTTATGATTTCCTGAGAAGGAGGTGTGGAATAAGAATATCAAAACTCCTTCAAGCAAAAGATAGGTGGGAAAAAAATCATCCAAAACAAGTTAGAGAGGATACACCTGCCATAGAATTATGGCTATACATCAATTGCCATATCACCATTCACTCTCTTCCATGCAGTAAATGAAGGAAAGATAGAAAAGGTAGTGGACATAAAAGAAACCCAAGCAGCAACATAATATCAATTCAATGGTAGAAATTATGAGTTCACCATGAAGGATCGCCTACTTAGTATTAATCCATTGTCATCATTTCAACAAAATACCAACAATCAAAGTGAAAGGTAGATTTGAGCGTGTTCACAAGTAAAAGTTGAGATAAGTGAACATGCTCCTAACTTGCTAGGGATCATGATGTTGATTAAAGTGAAACATATTGACGCAACTGTCTCTCCTTTTGTGTTTGATCTTAATATAGCAATGCATTATAACCATAGGCAAAAGAGTCTGCTATTGATAAATTTATTTATGCATATCACATAAAAATGTAAAATAAATGATTTCATGTTATAATACCACCTAAAAATGTAAATACATGCCAATCCTCAGCAACGAGTGGTCTTCCACCAATGAAAACATGGACATAGATTAACACAAATGGCTAAGGACACCATATCTAGAATCTATTGCAACCCGCACAAAAATGATATGTCATTGATGTCATAAACAAGATGCCTATCCATCATGAAGTTCTTAGCCATCTCTGTTGGATGATCTTGCATCCTCTTCAGCTCTTTAAATTGTCTTGTTTAGTTAAATCGATAACACAAAAGTCAGGAGAAAGCATTTAGGAACTTGTACACAACATCAACCGACATACTTCTAACTTAATACTCCATCCCACATTTCTGAGAAACGAACAAGCTTCCTAAAGTTCCACACACTTCCATCGAAAGGCATGAACTCAATAAACCTTACATTGCTGCTTTGGACCACAATAAACTGTACCTTGCCCAATGTCTTAATAAGAAACCACATGCCTTAGTAATTTCTACAACTATCCTATACAAGTGAGCAAGAGAAAAGAATGAGGTAAGGCATGGTAGCTTTTATTATCCAGATATATAGTAAATTCAAGAGGAAAAAGAAAAGGAGAAACCAAAGAAGATCCTAGCATAACCTTGGAGGCTCAAGGAGAGCCCTAATTCGAAAAGTATAGCATGCATTAGCTTATATTGTAGCATAATTGGCAACTAACCTGGCACCACAAATTTTCCAGCAGCATCAATTATATTCACATCGTCACCAACCTGCCTAGAGCATTCAAATAAGTCGTTTGCACATGCGAGGCTTTAACAAATTTGAAAAACATACCAACCGATTGGTAAAGAAATGAAAATACACATTTACCTGGAGAAATTGTTTAGACAAATAATACCCAGGTCTCATCAGTCAAAACAACACTAAACCAGGACTCGATGTTGTTGATATGTCACTGAAAGACCCGACCTTTGGAACTACTACGCATGCGATTTAGCTCTTTGATAGACTTGCATTAAACAACCACATCTAACAATTTGTTTTCTAGCACCACGAGAAGAAGGAACTACAAGAACATAAGAGAGAAGAATTAGGTCCAATCACGCATCATTAACCAAGAAACCCACATCTCAAATTTGTTAAATTTGCCCATGGTTAAACGAACGTAGGAACTGAAATTTGCCCATGATACCCAGAGATGGAGAACAAAACAGAAGATACCTAGAGATGGAGAACAAAATGCACAAACCCGTCTTCTTCTGCAAGCAGCAACACGTTTTCGATAATAAAGCAGAAGAAAAATTACTCGACCCCTATAAAAGAACATTCCCAGAATTGAAAAAAAAAACTAGAGTAACTACCCGAGAAAAGCAAGGAATTTGACTTTCCCAAACGAAAAACAAAAGATACCTAGAGATGGAGAACAAAATTACGAAGATTTGTCCATAAAGAGTATACCTCAGCCTTTAAGAACCTCGAAGAAGGTGACATTCCATGAATTAACCGAAAAGGAGGATGGAAAGAGTTGAGAAGGTCTGGCGTAAAATCGAAGAAGTAAAGGCGGGAAGCAAAATCAAAGGAATGAGGGAGCATCGACTTGGCTTGGGTAAGAGTAAAGCCGAGACCTTGGTTTATTAAAACGTCGACGAATTAATTACGGGAATAGAATAGGAACAGAGATTACGGAATTTGAGTCCATATAAAAGCTGGAAAAGACAGAATACAAGATCCACCTCGAACCTCTATCCACCGCCTTCCTCCGCCCTCCTCCTCCTCCTCTGGCCACCATAACCAGGGACCACCATGTATCTCCGCTAGATATTTCATTTTCTATTTACAGAAACAGATACCCTTTTGGCTAAAGATCATTTCTTTTGTCTCACCTTTCAGTCTGTCACAAGCTCCCAGTTGGAAAAAGGACCGTTATTTCTCGTTTGTCTTCTAGAAAGATCCAATATTTTTGCTCTGTTCCATTTAATACCCGCATAAAGAAGCAATCTTTGTCACCTTTTTGCACCAATTGAGTGATTAGAAGTTTTGGGAAAGGTATTTAGGGGGAGGAGAGAATGAGGGAGGATGATTCAAATTGGTTCTCGAGGTGGGAAGAGGAGCTCCCTTCACTTGAAGATCTTATGCCTTTAAACCAGTCCCTGATAACTCCTGATCTTGCTCTTGCTTTTGACATTAGAAACCCAATAAGCAACAGTACTAATAACAACACCACCACCACAAAGTCTCTTCAACAAAACCACACCCCTCCGCCACCACCCAACTCAATTCCATCACCCAATAACCCCTTGGCCTCTCCACATCCCAACTCAGCTGAGTTCGCTGCCGATTCAGTTGGGTTGGGTTCTGGGGCTGGTGGTGACTAGCCTGCAAGAACCTTGAAGCGTCCGAGGCTGGTTTGGACTCCACAGCTTCATAAGAGATTCGTGGATGTTGTTGCTCACCTGGGGATTAAAAATGCTGTCCCCAAGACTATAATGCAGCTTATGAGTGTTGATGGGTTGACTAAAGAGAACGTAGCAAGTCATTTGCAGAAGTATCGTTTGTATTTGAAGAGAATGCAGGGGTTGCCTTCTGCTGGTGGCGGTGGTGGTGGAGGAAATGTTGGTAGTGGAGGCGGTGGTGGATTGGGAACACCCGTCGATGCTGCCACCGACCACTTGTTTGCGAGCTCACCGGTTCCAACACATTTCTTGCATCCTGGTAGGCCTAGTTCTGATCACTTTTTGTCATTTGTGCCACTGGCTGCACTGCAACAGCACCATCAATACCACCAGATGGCACCTGCAGCACATCCCCAGTTGCAAGGCCAATATCATAGACCAATTGGGCATTTTGGTCCCCCAAATGGGCAATTTGAGCTTCCATTTCTTGCCAGACAGACACAACACCCTGTGCATAGAATGGGAACTCCGGTTCACGGTACAGTTCCTGGCTACGTTGAGGATTTGGAGTCTGTCAACGGAAATGGTGGGGGGAAAGTTCTCACTTTGTGTTCCAACAGGGGATGATTGAACTGGGTAATAATTTGCTCCTCTATTGACGTTGTCTTTTTCGACTTGACTTGTTTAGTGGGTCTACTGTTAGATTGGTGTTTACTTTTAGCTTTTGTAGAGTTTGATTTAGGATCTTGGTTACTATGATGCCAATTTGTTGTGATAGTTGACTACTTGTCCATAAACTTCATGGTAAAAAGGCGTCCCGGGCTTCATCTGCATATCCAAAAACTTCTCAGGTTGTTCCTGGGTTGTAGTGGTATCTAGTGGTCATAATTGGGGTTTAGCAGTATAACTTATCATCACTTTCAGTTCAACAGGCTTGTGTACGAGGGTTTAAGTTGTTCATAGCAGCCAGTTCCTATCGTCTGCTTTTAGTGTTGAAATCGTGATGTCACTCCTGGGCAGCAGTAGTATTTCTAAACATTCTCATGTTTACAATTGTCATCGGTAATCAAAATATTGGGTCAATCTGGATAGAATAGAGGGTTTACTGTGTCCCGGAAAGTAGTTTGGGAATCGACTCAATGTTCTTGCATCTTCAAGTCTTCCCTGTCATGGAGGTTTTGCTCAGTGTTCATGATGTTTGGTTGGGACAACAGTTGTCTAAAATTGTTGTCGGGAAGGATATATGATACTGACAAGTCTATGTCCAATTTATCTTCCATGTGAGGTCCTAATCTCTAATGTCTGTGAATTAGTAGAGTGTCATGTAGCTGTGAGTTGTACTTTACTTGTACATGGTATGTCTCCATAGAAGGTTGGTGTGAGGGGCTACTTTGAAAGGAAGTTCTGTTATTAGAATGTTCAGTTTAATTTAATGCTCCATGAACATGAAGTAGTCGAATATTCTTAGGTACCCTTGACATTACCTATGTTAGATTTATTATATCTAATGTTGCATATACTCGACTCGTATGCTCTATATGGATGATTATTATCACTAAGTTCTTGGAAGATTGGATTTGCCAAATTTCTCATGTTCTCTTTAGTTTCGTCTCTTTAGTTGCATATACTACGACAATGGTTATGATGCTATCAGACTTGAATACCATTGATTCTGAACCACCAAGTTGCCAAAGCCTTAGATAAGTAAGCTTATTGCATCTAGATCATGCCTCTTTTACAGAACATAATTTTTACTGGTATGGTCCTACAACTCACAATTGTCTCAGTATCTGAAAGTTCTTAGCCTACTGGTCCAAGTTCCCTTTTATGTTAATCCTGAAGTTTGCTAATATAGACATTGAAGCTAGTATGTTGTTATACATTGCACCATAAATGTGTGAGCTTTTGCTTCTCTTAACTTGTCCATCTATCCAGCAGTAAAACAGTACCAGAACTAGTTCATATCTGATGAACATGATATGCATAGATGTATGCCATTTGAATATTCTGTATCCTCTGTACTCTTCCTACTCAACTCCTATCCTTCCTTAAACCCTCACTACCCCACCAAAAGATGAAATCTTTTCTTTTCTATTCTCACTCCCATTTTTTCCCAGACATATTTTCCTGAATAGGCAGTTGTGATGCCGGAGATTAGATATGCCTGTGAGGAACCAGATGAATGTACTCTACCTGCACTTTAGTGTCAACTTAATTGCCAATTCATCTATCCACTTAGCTACATATAAAATGTAAACAAAAGCATGCCCACATAATGCATATCGAGCACTGAGCTTCCTTCCACACATAGTCCTTGGAACTGAGGAGCTGTCACGTCTATTTCTGTCGAGGAAAAGTAAACCAGAACACACTCTTCTATATATATATTCGATCTGATGTAACTTCTAGCCTACTAAACTTATATATTAACCATCGTTCCTCTTTTTTTTTTCAATATAAGATACTCATATAGGTATTAACAACATTTTATTATTATTGTAGGCATTGTGGGATGCACATATGCCAATAATGTGTCGTCTGTTTCCACAAACCGAAAGTCATGCCATTTGCAAATTGGTTTCACACACGTCACCTTCCATCTCTTTATTATCTATTTCTTTTTCTTCGTTGACAAAATGCGGATGAAAGGGGTTACATTCAATTATTATAGAAACGGTATTCAAACAATACATTGTCTAGGTACGTGATTAGGTTTGACATTGAAGAGGGTCATGTCGACACTGGTTCGTCATCACTCCATCACTCATAGGATCTCCAATGTCATGGTGATTTGCCACTTGTGGCATCTTTAATACCTTTTTTATGTGCAATTGGATGGTTGTTGAAGTTTGGATATTTAATTTAATTAATGAGATTTGAGCAAGAGCATGACAACCAAAAAAATCTTCACTAAAATATAGGTTTTATTTTATAAACATTAGTTGGATTGTGATCGTAATTATAGACTTATTGAATAACTTATTTTATGTATTTTTTTAAAAATAATTATTACATTTATGACATAATGTTTTACCATGAAACTCACCAAGAGCATAAGACTCTAGTGGCGACAATTTTTGGTCACAAGGAATATAAAATCATACTTTCAACTTGTAAAATTTAAATTGATTCATCGTATATAGAATTTTCGGATATGAAATTTTATGATAGTTTATACTAACGTGAGTATGTATAATTGAAAATTCTTTTTAAAAGAAAAAGACGATCTTTATATTGAATTATCGTGATATGTATAAAACGTGTTGCTATACTTAACTTATATGATAGAATTTTATATTTAATTTTATAGACTAGCATAATAAACATAATTTTATACAAACCCCGATTAATTATATGTTAAGATAATTAGGTTTGGTAATTATCTCTCAAACGTGTCATTGGACCCTTATTTATAAGCTTGCTATGATGGGTAGACTTAACCTATGTTTTACAATGCACAAGAGACCATACTGCTAGCCAACCTTAAATACAATCGCCCTATTAAAAATTGTATGTGTTTTTCAATCAAGATTCAGAATAACAGTAGTTAATCATCTGCTACATCTCTGTCACTTAGTTTCACAAAAAATAATAATAAATTTAATTATTCCTCAATTTTTTTAATATTTGTCTATACAATTATTAAATCTAGCATGCTACGATCTTAGGATTAATTAATTGTATTAATTAATTATAAAATTAATCTATAATTTCATGTCAATTATCCTTCTCTCCTATCAAACAAACCTTTGATTCCTTTGTGATTATTTATCATCTGTTGTGTGGCACCAAATCTCCTGTCCCCTTTCCCCTGGCCCTATTCTGACCCCTGCTCATCTGAACCATTCATTCATGTGAGTCCCACATAAATAAATGGTTCAGATAGATAAGGGTCAGAATAAGACCAGGGGAAGGGGACAGAGGATCCCCTAGTTGTGTAGGGATATGTATGGTTTGTATTGTAGAGGTGCTGATAGTACAAGCGGGGGAGAAAGCAA
>JANSVI020000284.1:127980-139461 GCA_025434765.2 Erythroxylum kapplerianum | reverse complement strand
TGCCCGCTATATAACAATTTTTGTAACACAATAAAAAGGACATATTATGCTAGTTGTATCTTGTATTATGTTCCGGATGAAAAATAAGGCTGTAATAGGGAGACATAATCTATTGTATAATAGACGGAAAAACTTGCTCAACTAGTATGACATTAAACAGAGAGCAGGGAGAGAATTGAGTCATACTCCAACAAATCTCTACCTTGACTCAAGTGCCCAAAAACAACATGAATGGCTCTTCATTCAAACAACTCGAAGATCTTGAACACGAACAATGTTAGCTAAGTTCAAACAATGAATGAACTTAGCCATCAGAAATGTTTAGTCAATATGTCATCGGGATTATCCTTTCTATAAATTTTCTCCACAACAGAACTCGTATTTTTGCATAAATGCAGGGCACTCTGACTATCGCAAAGAACCAAAAGAACGTCTTGCTTCAGGTTGAGTTCAATAATCAAGCCATGAAGCCAAATTACTTCCTTAACACCTTTAGTAGCTGAAATATATTCTACTTCGGTAATAGATAAGGCAGCGATATGTTATAAAGAAGAGTATCAACTAATGGCTGAATAACACAAGGTAAAAATATAAGTTGACAAGCACCTCGTCCGATCAAGATCACCACCAAAATTAGCATTCACACACCCAATCACACCACCTAAATCAATTCTACTCTTATCGAAACTAAACCAACATTTCTGGACCCTTTCAAATACCTTAGAATCGACTTAACTCCTTCCCAATGTTCCTTACTAAGAGTGTGCATAAAGCGGTTCACAACACTTACCGCATAAGCCAAGTCAAGTCAAATACATATCAAAACATACATGAGACTCGTGACTCCACTATTATAAGGAACAAAGGACATGTGAGATTTACCTTCATTTGTCTCAGGAAACATTAGACTCCCAATTACACTATTATAAGGGTTAAAGGACATGTGAGATTTACCTTCATTTGTCTAAGGAAATTGACAAGATGATAAATGGATATGAGTGGCTAATGGAATGGTAATAGGCTTACAATGGCTCATATTGAACCTATTTAGTGTCTTTATAATATAAATCTTTTGGGACAAGAGTAGTTTCCATGCCTAATGATCCCTACTTATCTCCACTCTAAGAATCTTCCTTACAGGACCTAAGTCCTTCGTATCAAATTTGCTACTTAACTAGGCCTTCAACTTGTTGACAAGATCAATGTTTGGTGCAATAGTCATCAACATGTAGAAGTAAATAGATACCAACCCCATTGTGAATTTGCTGAAAGTAAAACACAATGGTCATAATTGCTTCTATAGTATCCTTGCCCAACCATAAAAGCATCAAAGTTGTTGATACCATTTGCATTTTATAAAAAAATATTATATTTTAACCTTTAAGTTTAAACTAAAACGACGTGTAAGTTATTCGAGTTTTAACTTTGAGTCAAGCTCAAGTTAGACCTTTGAAGGGTTGATTTGAGCTAAGCAGGCGAGGAGTCTGATCCAATTCGATTTGTTATCATATATGTAACTTTATTAAGTTGAACATATAGATGTTTGGAATTCTTTGAGAAATAGATATTTAGAAATTTGCAAAAAGGTAAACCATATAAAAATATTCTAATTAGTAATTATGGCTCAAGACGTTGATTATTGTTCAACACATTTTAGCATACTAAATTTAGGGGTGAGAATGGGTTAGTCCGTTGGTAAGTTTTGTTAAGTTTTTTTAAAATTAAAAGTATAAAATAATATTTTTTTAATTAAATTTGGACTTAGATTTCTCATATTTGGATCTACCCGAGATTTAACTTTTTTAAATAAAAAGATGTCGTTTTATTTAAGAAAGTTATATCTCGAATCACTTTGAGCTTAATTTGGTCCATAAATCAGTTAATTAAAAACACCTATTATCATTCCGAACTAAATTTATGAAATCATTAGTAATATTATGAAGTCAAAATAAAATTTTAATTGTTCTTTCATTAAATTAGAGTAAATTTTTTTGTATTAACTAATTTGTCTGGTTAATTTAACATCATTAATAAACGAAATTATATCTCGAAATTCAAATTGGAGAAATTAAATGACAAAAAGGAAATTATCTTTTCCTCCCACGGCGTCGTTTTATGAAGTAATCTTCTTCTACTCTTTAGTCTCTCTCTCCCTTATCTTCATCTCTCTCTCTTCTTTCTCTCATAAACTCCATCACTTTCTCCTCTATGATTGTTGCCCAGTCCCTCAACTTCAAATGTACTTTCAAGCCCCAGAAACCACCATTAACCTCCATAGCCACAAGCATCATCAAAGCAACAATCCCAGCAAGAGACAGAGTCATAGACTTTGGTAAATACAAGGGCAAGATGCTCGGAAGTCTCCCCTCAACATATCTGAAGTGGGTCTCCAACAACCTCCGAGCAGGTGACTCCCTTCACTGGGCAAACATGGCAGACCAAGTGCTTCAAGACCCTGTTTACAAGGACAGACTTGAGTGGGAATACGCAGACACGGTGTTGAATGGAGAAAAGAGTGGTGGTTCTCTGTTAGCCAAAGGTCGTGAAGACGCAGTGTCTCAGCTGTTGGAGATAAGCGAGAGGTTTGGCTGGGACAATAACGACAAAATTGGATGGAGCAAAGTGAACTTTGAGCTGTTGGGCACAAGCAGAGGTGGTAGGATACCGAGAATGGTGTCGTCAAGCTCGGATGAGAAGGAAGATAGGAAGGTGAGTGTAGCGAAGATGGTGGAAGGTAAAAGGGCCCTGTCAGTAAGTGAAGAGAGGAGGAGAGTGAGAAGAGAGAGAGTAAGGTTGAAGAAGAGTGGAAGTGATGTGAAGGAGAAGTTTGGAGTTGTACAGGGAAGCCATGGAAATGGGATTGGTAGGGTTAAACAACAGAGGAGAGATCATGTAGGTGATGATGATGGAGATCCGACGGTGCAGGAGTTCAAGAATCCATTCCCTGGTCGTGAAGCCCTATTGAAGAAGATGCTTGATAGGAAAAGGGTCATTTAGTTTTCTTGTTTCATTCTGCAATCTAACGTTCCAATTGAAAGATTCTTCTTTTGGTGGCATGTTTGTGGTTGGATTTATAAAACATGTAATATTAGACAAATTTTAGCTAAATTTGGAAAACCTCCCTAAGTTAGTAAGAACAAAATTAATTTAAAAGGTTAAATTAGTATTAAGTTTTTTATAGAATGGAATAAAATTTGAATAAAATTAAAAATTTTAAAATATAATAAAAAATTGTCTTTGAATTTAATGTTCAAATAAAAAGAAATTATTAAATCAAATTTTATTTATTTATTTTGTTTATAAGAATTTATTAATTTATAAAAATTGATCGATTAATTAATAAACTAATTAATTTTTAACAACAATGGTTAATGAAATAAATTGAACCAAAAAATTAAAGACTAAATAAAAAAATTGATTAGTTTAAAATTTTTACTGATGAATCAGCCAATCTAATTGAATTTTTTAATTATTAATTTTTGAATTTGATAAATTTATTTTGAATTAAAATAATTATAAAAAATTAAATTATATTAACTTAAAATTAATCCGCTAAAATATGTTTGACCGTGCTCAATTTTAACTCAAATATTCATATTTAAGTACTAGATTTTGTATTAAATTTTAAAGTAATTGATTTATTGCTACTCTTGTACTTTCTAAAATTTATACTTTATTCATGTAATATAGGTATATAAATTTATATTTTTGTTTTACAAGAGCAATAAAATTTCTTTTCAATCAAATTTCTTTTCTAACTTTCTAATCACATAAATATTCTATAAAATCATATTTTTCTAAAGTTTTTCACTTTGTGCAAATTAAAAATTAAATTTTTTTCTCCACCCTTATTGATGTTAATAATATCATTGTTTTTCAATTTCTAAAAAAATCTAGTTTTTAAAATTAACTTCTCCAACATTACAAATTATATGCAACTAATTACTTAAATTTTTATCTTCTCACTTAATAAAAGAAATTTAAAATAAAAGTGTATAAATTTTGAAGAAATTAAATTGATAGTCACAATCATAACTTTTGGAAAGTAAGTATTTATATAGGTAAATACCATAATTAAACTACAAGATAAATAAAGATGATAATGGGTCGAGTTGCAAGATAAATAAAGGTGATAATAGGTTAAGTTAGGTTTAGGTTCGATCTAAAATTTTGTGATTAATTCTAAACTTAATCTAAAATTTGATCGGGTTTAAGACTTTCAAAATTTACCGAAAGTTTGATCAAATCAGAAATTTTAAAATCTAGCTTGAACCTCGATTGAACTTGAAACTCCTAACCAAAATCTAAGTTAGATTGAATATATTTTTAAACTTTCAAAAATTAAAAATGAAATGATTTTTTATTAAAAATTTTAGGTATCAGGAACTTCGACCTAATATAAAATTTGAAATTAAAAAAATATCTGGTCTAAAATTTGATTAACTAAATCTTAGTCTAATAACTTCAAGTTAAATTAGATCGGGCCAGATTGGTAGATCGGATAAATCTTGCCATATTTAGAGAGACCGTAAGGAAAAGATTAAAAAAAAGTCAAAAAATATAATTACTCTATTCCTTTTGAAAGATAAAATCATCTGTTTCTATTATTTTATAAGAATTTATCTATCCAATACATGAGATTTATAAAAATTGAACGGACGGAATACCTCTAGTAACAGAAGATTTGCTCCCTTTTTTTTTTTAATAAATCACCGGTATTCGAATTCACTGAATCGACTAATCTAGTTCGAGGTATAGTCATAGTTAAAACTACTTGTCTCTTTCTGTGGGTATATTTAATATAAATCAGACCCAAAAATTTTTCCCACAAATTCAACCTGCACAACCAACTGAGCCACGATCCGTTTTTTACATCCGTTTTTTACATTGTATGTTTGGAGACCCTTTGTGAGTTTTGTTTTGCTGTTTCTGTGGTCTGCAATTGCTGTACAGTGCACTAAACATACAGAACATTATGTCTCTTTACGTCTCCCTGTCTAAAGACTCAATTTTTATCGTCTTAGAAACAAGAAGGTCCTCATATGGTTATATCTTGTGGACTCCTCAAAACATAAAGTACCATCTCTAGTTTTGTGTGGCGGCTTAAAAAACCTGAGAGTAGAGTCACCCTCTTCCTCTTTCAGGTAAAATTTGGTACCTACTTCAATTCTTCGTATTAGTTAGTTTTCCTGTGGTTATTTCCAAGAGTCTTTTCAGGGTGCAGATTGAAAGTTAATTCCTTTTTGTTGTTATGGTTGTTGGGTTTTCGTTTTCGGGTTTCAAAGTTGTTGGGGTTGTTGGTTCTTCAGCTTTGTGTTGTTTCTTGGATTCCTTGTTCTGTCAAATTTGGATTCTGATGTTGTTGAGCTCATACAAGCTACTTCTCAGGACATACCCTTTGGTGTTAGTCTCAGAAATCGTCAGTTGTTCATTACTCAATGTGCAGATACTGATTTTGATTGATTGAAATAATGTGGTGATTTGAACTGGGGATATCCCCTAGTGGCTTAAGGAATTGTGATTTATGGGAAGTTCACGTCTTGTTAGTTCCAAATTGTGCCTCTCCTTTACTTATTTAGCTATATCCATTATGTTCTGTGTTGGTTTTCATGTCCATCTTCTTCTTTAATTCAATTGAATATACATATAGTTCATAACCCACTTTGTTCGATTCTGCTTATTTTAGTCCTGTATGAGGTGCAGACTTCATTCATTCATGATAGTCTTATGAAATTATAGCAGGCAAGAATGCTTTCTGCCCAGATTTCCAAAGAGATAGAATTTGAGTTTTTTTTTTAATTTTCTAATATTGTGAGCAAATCAAGGCTCTGTGACGTTGCCATTAAGTGTCCTTTACATTTGAAATATAACATTGAATAATCACACAAGCAATTATGTTCGAAACATACTCAGTTGTGATCAAGCTATGTAAGGTGCTTCATAAATGGGCATTATATAATGCGTAGCTGCAGATTCATTTTCTGCTCTTTGAGATTGTTTATGCACTAGGCTACTGCTTTTGATGGGAAAATTCTTGTAAAGTTCTAGGAAAGTTAGATTCAATGAGTTCGGAACAATTCCGATGGCCCGCATACTGTTTCAATCATCCATACTCTCTGATTTAGTTTCATAAACTTTTTGAAATTTGCCTGCTTTGTCCTTCATGGAAGAAGTTTCTATGCATCCACTTTTCAATTTATTTCTTGTTCCTGCTGGCTATTCTTTTCTTTTTTTCTGTTATTTTAATCCACACTTCGGGTTCTTAGTCGCAGACCTGGAATGACAGATAATAATACCCGAAATGAAGCCTTAGTTTTGGCTGATAGTACTCTGGAAAACCTTCCTGATCATTTGCTGATAGAAATCTTCATTAGGATTCCCGTGTCAGAATGGGTTCAATTATCTTGTGTGAAAAGGCGATGGGCTAATCTGTTTTGTGGAGAATACTTGTGGCAAGCTGCTCTTGAGAAAACCTATCCTTTTTCCAGCCAAGCAAAAAGATGGCCAGGACCGATACCTCGAGGATTAAGTAAAAGGTAAGATGCAAATAAAAATGTTTCTCTTCACCATTTTTATCATGTCTCTCATTGTCTACAGAAGCCTCGTGTTTCAGGAGATACACAGCTTTATATGTGAGCGAACACTTCTTTTCTCTTGATGGGGAGATAGACGAGATTGTTGGCCATACGTATTTGTTTCTCAAAGAGCAACTTGTTTTCTCAAGAGCACCACCATCTTCTGCCATACTTCATGGAACTATAATAGGTTTACTCTTTACTTTCTTGTTTCCACTGACTCTGGTGAACTTTTCAATTGAAGTTGGGATAAACTCTCCTACTCATAATGTGCTTATCAAGTTAGGGTGTCCAATAATTTCCTTTACCTTATCAGCATTGCACATAAGTTTCACTAATGTGTTCAAAGGCGTTCTTTATGGTTGACATATTACCTTAATCTTCTAACTAAATTAGCATTGCGTGTATGTTGACAATTCTCTGCTAGTTACTTGTCTCTTGGTTGTAATATTAGTTTGATTTTCCTTAGTTCGAGATACATACGGGCATCGTATACGGTACAACTAAGTGAATGAACTAAGATTTGAAATTATCAGGACTGTATGGAATTATGTCAAGTGCTAACTTATGCCTTTAGTACATCAACAATACATTTGCAGAGTCAATAGCAGCTGATTGTGCTGATGATCACTTGACTTTGTGGTTCTCAGATCAATTTATTGCCTGTGGAAAATCAAGAGATGCTGCCTATGAACTTGCTTCACAGATCTGGTTAGCTGTTCTTGACAATATGGAGGAAAATGACCATACATTCCTTGTACTTAAAAGCATAGCACAAGAAGAAGAAGTAAGCATATCTCAGAACTCCCATGTAAATTTTTTCTCTGCCTTGAGAGATAATGATACTATATATATAATACATGGTTAAGATCAAACGATTTTCTTTTCTTTTGAGCATATCGTTCTGAAGTCATGTAAGGTTACAAAAGCATAGCATATTATAACATAATCTTCTCATTTGATTTTTCAAGGTGTTGTCTTCCTTCCTGACTCTTTCTTTCTCCATGCTTCCGTTTTGTTTACAGTTATGTTGTGTTAGATCATGAAGTTGAATATCGGCTAGCTGAATACTTTGAGACGTAGAATGTGAATTTTGAAAACAATCAAGGCTATATTGAATTTTTTGATATAATGGTTCATTAGAAAACAGCTTACAATGCTCATGGCCACTGGCCATTCACAAAGTTGCAAACTTCATTAAGTTGGTATCATGCCATACTTTCATTTATTGACAACTTGGGGATTTACATTCTGTAGGTTTTTCTTCCATACCCATATACAAAATCAATCAAAGTCCAGTGGAGGGTGTTCGAAAAACTTTTCATCGACTTCCGTGACTGTTTCGATCGTGCTGACTACTATGATGTATTGGCTTCTGCAAAGAACAAGTTTCAGCCAATACCATCAACATGGTTAGGTTACTAGACCACTTTCACTTTGCTCACTACAATGAGAAAATGTGAATAGTTTTTGAACTGTTGTAATGTCTGTGATCATGGTAAGGAGGAGAAACTGTCTCCCACTTGATAAAAGAAAAAATTTGTATAGGTCCCTCATCATCGAGCTTGAAACTAAAGAATCCTTTTTCACTTTCCAGTTGGTGTTGTAATTGTATTTACTGCAAATTAGATTCTTGTTCTTCATTATATTCGTTAACTTTAAGTCGAATCAAATGCAGTGGAAAGTAGCTTTTACATGCAAAGTTCTTGTGGTTCATAGTTTGCCAATACTTACTTTGAAAACAAATCAAGTAGTTACCTTTTTAAGGATCCGTGTAATTTAGGGTTGATAATAGCAGTCTGATTTGAAATCAACAAAACGGTTCGGATTAACCGGTTTTTTTTTTTTTGGCTTACAAAGAAAAATAAAACAATCAAATCCCATTAAAAACGAAAAACAAGCCTTGTTTACCTCAGTAGATGAGCTCTATAACGATTGTCAGAAGTTCCTGAAGTATATGCAGGCCTGAGTTAGATAATACTAGGAGAGAAGTTAGACAATTGGCACACTGGTTTCTTTCACGATATATATGTTGAAATTGCACATTCCATGCTCGGTGAATTAACTCACAGGTATCTCTTATAAAAAACTTATCTTCAGATGAAACTATATTAGAAGAGGAAGGAATGTTGATCACTTCTAATGAATCCACTTATATTACAACTTGTTGATAACCAAGCATTCATATCAGTGTAAGGCTCAAGTGGACTCTCCAGAGTTCGGTAGCTAAAGGCGAACTTCTTCTAATGTGCTGTAGAAATTTACCACATTACTGACTGTGACAGTCCCTAAGTTGGATTAACTAAACTTTGTGTCATCATAATTAGCCCCACTTATTTCAGTTCTTCTGGTCGAAACCTAATTGAATTCAAAACATTTAGTTGGAATTTAAATTTGATTATATTTTTATAAATTTAATAATTATTATTTATTAAAATATTAAAAAATATGGTTTTATTACAGACACATATATAAATGGCAGTTTAATTAAATCCGATTTGAAATTAAAAAATATTAGAATTTAAACTTAAATTTAATTTTTTAAAAAATAAATAATTAAATATCAAGTCTCGGTAAGTTAAAAAAATTAAAATAAAAAAGTTAGGAACTAAATTTAAAAAAAAAGTTAAAACTATTTTAGTATTTTACCCTCATCCCGCGCTCTCCTAACTATCAATACCACAATCCCTAATTTTAGTCTCAACTCTCGCTCGTCAAAGCATAAAGATAAAATCTTTTACAGAACTTCAACCATCATACCTAAACACCATAACCATCACTTCCACCCACCTTAAATCACCACACTCTATCATTTTGTTATCAGAGACAAGGTTATTTAAGCCTAGTTCCATTCAAATGTCCAATGATCAAGATCTTGTAGTCAAGTTTGAAACTATGCGCCTAGAAATGGAGGCTCTTAAGGCAAAAAATGAAGCCTTACAAGCCCTTATTCACAACCCTCCATTAGTCTCTAGGTCCATGGAGACTCCACAAGAGCATGTTGAAGATGAAGAAGATGAAAGGCCCTTTGTTATAACCTGTGGAGAACTACCAAGAGGAAGAGGGAGACGGCCATACCATGGCATTGGACGTTTTACTTACTTTGGCTATATTTGTTGGAGTTGAGAATGAGGAGTAAATGAAGTAGAAAAGGTCATCTTAGTATGATTTGTGTTAAGGAAAGATTGTGAAACAAAAAGGATGGTTGATCTGGAAAATGTCTATGGAGAATGTTTCAGTCTTTTAGCAACAACATTTTCTCTAGTTATCCAAACAAGATGATTGTTAATTTTTATTAAACTAGAAATGTATGGTTACATTTCTTATGAAGACATTGAATTTCAATTCTGTCTCTAAGAGTCTCAAAATTTGTCATGAAGTGAGAACTGATTGTAGTACTTTGGTGGATAAATGTAAAATTTATCTACGGACTTTAGGGGAAAATTGGGATTGATCTAGATAGATTTTGGCAAAGTTTCCTTCTTAATAGCTGTATATCTTTCTGTTATCTTTCCAACAGTATATAGTATGAGAATTTTGGACATTGGAGTCGAAATTCATGCCTAAAACATCTTCTGTGTTGTTGTTCATAAACTTCTTCTGGGTTACTGTTCATCTTATACATTCTATGCCATTTTTTATCATTTAAAAGATGGAATTTGTCTTTGAAGTCTTCATAAAAGTTATATCTCTTGAAGTCCTCTTTCTAACCATATAAAGAACACCTTAATCTTCTTTCCTTTTCATTAGTCTGCTTGGTATCTATCTTCTGTTCCATTTTAGACCCCTTCAGTAGATAGAATCTGTATTTGAGGTCTTCATGAAAGTTGTACCTCTTGAGGTACTCTTTCAAACCATCTAAAGGAAACCTAAATCCTATTTTTGTAGAAAAAGTTAGACTAAATGTAAAACATCGTCTGTGTTACTGTTCATAAACTTCTTCTAGGTTACTATTCACCTTACATCTTTTGTTCCATTTTTGATCATTCAAAAGATGGAATTTGTGTTCAAGGTCTTCATAAAAGTTGTATCTCTTGAAGTCCTATTTGAAACCATCTAAAGAAAACTTAAATCAGATATCTGTAGAAGAAGTTATGACAATTTCAAACTTCTTTTGTGTTACAGTTCATAAACTTCTTCTTGGTTACTGTTCACCTTACATCTTCTGTTCCATTTTTGATCCTTCAGATGATGGAATTTGTCTTTGATGTCTTCATTAAAGTTGTAGATATTTAAGTCCTTTTTCAAATAATCTAAGGAAAACCTTAATTAGATATCTTTATAGGAATTGCAAGCTCTTCTGTGTTACTATTCATAAACTTCTTCTGAGTTACTGTTCACCTTACATCTTTTGTTCCATTTTTTATCCTTCATAAGATGGAATTTGTCTTTAAGGTTTGCATGAAAGTTGTATATCTTTAAGTCCTATTTCAAATAATCTAAAGAAAACCTGAATCAGATATCTGTAGAGGCAGTTATAACAATTGAAAGCTGCTTTTGCGTTATTATTGATAAACTTCTTCTAGGTTACTGTTCATATTATATATTCTGTTCCATTTCTAATCCTTTAGAAGATAGAATTTGTCTTCTAGGACTTTATAAAAGTTGTAGTTCTTGCAGTCCTCTTTCTAACCATATAAAGATCTCCTAAATTGGATATCTATAGAGAAAGTTATACTAATTGTCCCATGATAGGTTCAATTTGATTAAGGGTAAAACCATATTGGATTCTTTTAGCCATAACTCCTTCTCTAGACACTCAAATGACTTGATTCATGAACCATTGAACTTGTAAGACATTAATCTACATCTCCACCAAAAATCGTAGCCATCTAAAATGAAATGAGAGACATTGAATGAAAAACGTGGGAATGGTACAGTGTGTGTGTTTTTAAATACTATGAAC
>JANSVI020000278.1:116596-130015 GCA_025434765.2 Erythroxylum kapplerianum | reverse complement strand
ATGTCATCTTTTTCCGTAATCTTATTGTTCCTTCCTATTATTACTTTAGAAATAATATGATTTACTTTGCTATCAGATTTGAGAGCCTTTCTACTTAAGTTCCATTTTTGGTTTGATTATAGCTGGTATATCTTGGGTTTTGGTGTATTGATCATTCTGTTTCTTTGCTAAGCAATAATTCCTGGTTCTAGCACAATCTGTCAGAGAGGGGAAGCTCTTTTGAAAGTGAATTAGTATAAGTAGAATGGACATAGAGATCATAGTCTAATCTTTATATGCAGTTCGAGTTACAAACTTAAATTGATACAGATTCAAAGAGTTAACTGTAGCACTACACCTCAATTTCTTGTTGATATGCCTACATCAGATATGGACTTGAATGTCAATGGGGAATTTTTGTTGATTACTGTACTTGGGTCATTGTATTGCTGCTTCCAACAAGGGGTACTAGCTTGGCAAAGAGTTTGTATTGTCACTACTTTGCTGTTTGGATGATTTTATGGTTGTGTCTATAAATTTTTATTAGCTCAAGCTAGATGGGTGATACTAAAATAAGTAACAACTATCTTTTGATGTAAATATAACACAGAAATATTGAGTCTTCCAAAAATCATTATGCTCTCTCTTTCTCTTGTATAATATTTTCACTCCTTCAGCAAATGATAATGGCTGACTTACAACTAGTCAAAGCATTGTGTATCTTTGCAACTGATTGGATTCTATTCATCGTGTTACCTGTAGTGTGTGAGCATGCTTATTCACTGGCACAAAATCTGGATCCCAATAGTGAGGGAAGAGGTGTACTGCAGTTCAAGACTGGTTTAACATCTGTTATCAAGGTATAGTCCTTATCAATAGATTTTAAAAGTTTTATTCTTTCATGTGGGAAGCCAATATCTTCCAAAACCAAGTTGTGTACCGTCAGGTTTGCAACCCCTACTACATGTGCTGCCTGTATGTTGTCTTTCTGCCGTTTCTTCTTCTACTAATCATTATGTGCTGTATGTATCTATCATTGTTTTGTTATATATTTATAATAAGAGTTTTATTTGCTCTATCTAACCCCTTATTTTCATCTTGAGAAACTTTCAGCAAAAGCTTGCTAAGAGAGATGGTGGGTTAATAGATAGAAGCCAGGATATTCCTCGTTTACAAGAATTCTACAAGCTTTATAGACAGAAGAACAATATAGACCTGCTACGACAAGAAGAAATGATGTTGAGGGAGTCTGGTGCATTCAGTGGAAACCTTGGCGAGTATGTTTCTAGAAAGGAATAAATTCATTACGGGAATAGATATTTCCATCTGCTTTGATCTTCTTCTATTCAACTTTTTTTTTGTGTGTGTTTTTCTTCTTTTCCTTACCTCACACTCTCTGTAATGCTTCTCATAAAAGGAATAAAAGTAGCAAGGAAACTTGTTTTTATGGGCGCCCAGCTTTCAGTTAAAAATTTAATGAGTTCTTTATTTTCTTTGCTTTGTATCTTCTAGAGAAAACAAATTGCTTACCCCCGCTCCAGATGTCTTGATATCCCAATTAATCTAACCAACTCAAGAAAATTTTCTTCCTCTACATCTTGGCAGTTTCTTGTGGAAGAGCATCCTTATCCATACAACTACCCAAAAATACCTACCAAATAGATGGAAACTCATCAATATAGAGAAAGTCAACCGACATGGATTTAAAAAAAAAAAGGATATTGAAGTAGAGACTCAAGGGGTCATAGGATAAATCATGACAGTTGCTCTTTGTTGTGATTATGTTAAAGTTTCTTTTAATCTTGATATATTATTTGATTCCATTTTGCCAATCTAGGTTGGAAAGGAAAGCTGTGAAGAGAAAGCGTGTTTTTGCAACTCTTAGAATTTTAGGGTCAGTGCTTAAGCAGCTGACAGAGGAAATTCCTGAAGAGGTACTTATTGTTCTCTGTTAGATAGTTTTGACATTATCTTTCATAAACTTAAGAGTCACTTTTCTCGTGGGCCATAATGCAAAATCTGAAACTTAGTGTAGTTTCGACAGTATCTTCATAAACTTAATAGTCACTTGTGTAGTGGGGCATGCTGCAAAATCTGGAACTTAGTGTTTTTCAGCCTTGTGGCTGTGTGATTTTCCCCTAGAAATGCCACATCGTTTGCAACTTTTAAGTGTCAGCAGAGTGTTATCTTCTTATTTTGTTTTTGTACCCACTTCAACAATTGCTAAATTATTGCAGCTGAATCAAATGATTGAAGCAGATGCAGCAATGTCTGAGGATTTAATTGCTTATAATATCATCCCAGTTGATGGCCAAAGTACAACAAATGCTATTGTGACTTTTCCTGAGGTCTGCTAATTTTCTTCTATATCTGATGCTCATGTTCTCTTATTACGCATTCCTTATTCATTAGAGCTTGTGAGCAGGTGCGGGCAGCTAGTTCTGCTTTACAATATTTCCATGATCTTCCAAACTTGCCAGAGGATTTCACTTTTCCTTCCACACGGAAAGGTGATATGCTGGATTTTCTGCAGTATGTTTTTGGGTTTCAGGTTTGTGCCTTTCTGGTGATGTGATGTAAATTATGTATGTTATTGCTTCCTTTAAGGTAGATGGTTGGGTTTTTCTCTGGAAGGTTTTTGATAATTACTTTCACCGGTTATCTGACTGAAAGTTTTGCTAGTTAATAAGTCCTGTAGCTACGTTTTAATTTTACTCAAATCTGAGTAGTTTTGCAATTAACTTGTTGAGTTTTTACTTTGTGGCTTTCAGAAGGATAATGTCTCTAATCAGCGAGAACATGTAGTTCATCTTCTTGCAAATGAGCAATCTCGACTCCGCATCCCTGAAGAAACTGAACCAGTATGCATGATTTTGCTTGGATCACAAGTCTAAGATTGCTTTGATTTTCTATTAGAACATTTTAGGTGGTTTGTAATGGTGGCATTTGCTTGCCTTTCTTAAAAATCAAAAGAAGCCCTGTATCTGCATATCTATGTATTTTATGACTTACATTTTTTTTAGTAGAATTTTTATATTGGGTTTTGATGCTTTTTTCATGGTTGAAATAGACACCTTTAACGGTTGTCATTCTTCTTTGAGTTTTTCTAAAGAAGTTTATGTGATCTGGTGTTCAAAACACTAGATGTTTCTTTCTTTTCCTCAAAGCTTGGCTGTTATGTTCAATTCCTGGATACATTTTCTGTGCAATTTTTTTTTTCTAATTGATGTAGAATGTTGGGAGAGTTTTGTGACCTATACATCTTAGAAGTGATAAAATAGCTGGTTTTGATTTATTTGACTGCCCTGTTTTGCATAATTCTTGTTCCGTTTACATGTTTCCCTTTGTAATTTAATTTGCTTTTGTCGAAAACGATTTTTTTCTTAATATTTTCAATTATAATCTGACATTCCCATGTTTCATTCTTCCAGAAATTGGATGAAGCTGCTGTACAGAAGGTATTCATGAAATCACTTGATAATTACGTAAAGTGGTGCAACTACTTGTGCATTCAGCCTATTTGGAGCAAGTATGGAACCATCCTTTGCATTAGCTTGTTGCTGGATAGTTATTGCGATATCATGCCCTAAAATTGTCGTGTGCTCTCCAGCTTGGAGGCTGTTAGCAAGGAGAAGAAATTGCTATTTGTTTCCCTGTACTTTCTTATATGGGGTGAAGCTGCTAATATTAGATTTCTTCCAGAGTGCTTGTGCTACATATTTCATCATGTAAGTCGTCCTGAGAGTGCATCGTATCCTTTAGTTGCATTTTGATTTATTAGTCCTGTTCATTCCTATCCATTTACTCTTTATTTTCATTTTCATTTACTTCAGGTTGCATTAATCTTAAGCTCTTATCAGTTCTTTCTGATATCAAAATGTGTGTTTATTTATTGTTGAAGTTGCTCAGTAGACTTTTTTCGTCCAATTTGCTACTAAGGCGTGGCAATAATTTTTTATTTATTTTTCTACTAACGCATGGCAATAATTTTTGATTTATTTTTCTTTGTTAAATGAACTATCAAAACAATGAGATGTTATAATTGCATCATAGACTACTACTTCCAATTTTTACACTGATACTAGTAAGTTCACTTTGAACTTTAAATTTTTTTCAGATGGTAAGGGAAATGGATGAGATATTGAAGCGGCCTATAGCACAGCCTGCAAATAGTTGCCGCAGATCCGAAGACAATGTTGTCTCCTTCCTTGATTGCGTTATTACTCCTCTATATGATGTTGTTGCTGCAGTAAGTGTCAAAATCATGGTTGAAGTTTGGGACAGTGACAGTACTTGTTCATTTGTCATTTGCAAATGCACTGCTACCTGCTTTCGTTTTGATAAATTACTTTTTTTAACTTTGGGACATAGGACATATAATCACACATTTTCTAAGCATTTCAAAACCTTTTATTTCCAGATTTCGTATACATGATTGCTATTATAAACTGTTTCTCAGGAAACTCACCCTTAATAGTGGGAGGTTGTTTAAGGAAATTGTCCTTCCTGTTTTGCGGTGGTTCCTTATCCTTTCTGAAAACTCTGAATATAAAATTTCATCATAATTTAAGCATCCGAAGGTTGTGAATATAAGCATCTCCTGTAATCTGGATCTTAATATTTTCTCTTTTTCAACTAGTGTTTCTCTAGGGACATATTATAGTGGTCTGTCATGATCAGTGGTTTCCTTACTTACGATCTCCATAAATTTCATTACTTCTGCAATTGTCTTTTTATGTTGCCTTCTATTTTCTTCTTAATGTTCCTAACACTGATAGGAAGCTGCAAATAATAATAATGGACAAGCACCTCATTGTGCTTGGAGAAACTATGACGATTTCAACGAGTATTTTTGGTAAGTTTTCACTTATTTGAAAGCCATGCTAGTTGGTATACTGACTTGAATTTGGTTTGATGGTATGCTAAAAGGAGGCATGGTATTTTTCAGTCTTTCATTCTTGAATTAGATGACGTTAGAGACTGCTAAGAGTGTCCTGACTTCGAGCTTGATATTCCTTTTTATTCAATTTCCTTACCTGCTTGTTGTAAAATATGTGACGTCATCTAAATAAAGTATGTTAATGAAAAAAATCAATTAGTTTTACACTTTTTTCGTTCACTAATTTACTTCCTATTGATTATCCCCTTTAATGTGCTGATCTGAGCATCTGTCTTAACTACTCATTATGTCCCAGGTCGCTTAATTGCTTTGAACTCAGCTGGCCATGGCGCACGAGTTTGCCGTTTTTCCAGAAACCAAAACCGAGGACAAAGGTTTGCAACTTTCTATTGATACTGTCTTTGGTTTTTTAACTGGAGGTCCTAAGAATAAAAGTTATCGATAATTTCTTTTACCTTCTATCCAAATTTGTCCTATTTCAGCATTAGCTGTTCTTATATCATGTACTTCATTATTTGTTGGGAATTAAAAAACATTGAAAACCTTGATAGTTCATGAACGCCCTGCTGGATAAAGTGCAAGCTATAGCGGTGAAATGATTTGTTGTTTCCCTTATAGTATATGATTCCTTGTTGAACACAAGTGTAAGTGTAGTAATGAACTGCCTTGTTGTTTACTTTGGAATGGTTGTCTTTGATCACCGATTGTCTGATTAAACCTACTGAAATCGCATTGTTTTGGTGATGCCATTATAATTACATAATCTTTGAACTTATTTCTTTGTCTTAAATATGTTTTAACGATCTTGTTAAATATGAATGATCTTTTCCATTTTGAAGACAAGACAGTTGGGTATTATGGCTTCAGGTTATATTAGTTAGTATTTTTATTTTATGCTTTGGATACTTGTCACAATGTGAATCATGTTTCTTTATTTGCTTGTCTGTTTTTGTAGTATCTACTTAAAACTGCAGGAAGTCAACGTCAGGGGAAAACTTCATTCGTGGAGCATAGGACATTCCTTCACATTTACCATAGTTTTCACCGTCTCTGGATATTTCTTGTTATGATGCTACAGGTATGCATGTCCTGATGCAAACTTGTTTCACTTAGTTTCCCTTTGTTGTGTACTTGAAAATCTCTTGGGGTTATCCATAATCTGTTTCCTAACTAATACTATTGTGAACATGAAATGATTCTGCCCTTTACCTAAGATATCAGAGTTGTTTTCTGATAAATACTTTGCTCCAACACATTTCTGTTTCTGGCTGTTGTTTCTTTCACTAAGATTTCTTTATCATTGTTGTGTCATTAATTCATATTGTTACAGGGGCTTACCATTATTGCTTTCAATAATGCTAACTTTGGGAAGAAAACCATACGGGAGCTTCTAAGTCTTGGGCCAACTTTTGTTGTGATGAAGTTTGTTGAAAGTATGGTCCTCCACTTCTTTGACTGGTGCTTTAGGTGTTTGCTAAATGGAGTTGGTTCAACATAACTGATTTGTTAAATCTTCTATCACATGATTCAATTGGTGGATCTCTTTCCTCTTGATTTAGGTGTATTGGATGTCCTCATGATGTATGGTGCTTATGCCACAACACAGCATGTAGCCCTTTCACGGGTTTTTCTGCGTTTTGTTTGGTTTAGTGCGGCTTCAGTCTTCTTGTGTTTCCTTTACATGTATGTGAATCATTCCATCAATTATTCCTTTGTGTGTTATCATTCCAACATTTATCTCAATATGTACTACTACTATCATTCTAACAATTTGCCTGCATTTTGTTTGTTGTTATCTGATTGCTGTTCTCATATACAGCAAAGCTCTTCAGGGACAGGAAAATTCAGTCCTTTACAGACTTTATATCATTGTTGTTGGTGTCTATGCTGGTGTCCAACTTTTTATTAGTTTTCTTATGCGAATACCAGCTTGTCACCAAATTACTAATCAATGTGATCAGTGGCCTTTGATTCGCTTCATCAAGTGGATGCGCCAGGTTTGCCATTTCTTTTGTTCTCCTTTCTTAACTTCTAAAATGTTGTTTTTTATACGTTTGTATTATAATAAGCTTGGAAATGAACTGGGCCAGAAGCAGCCCAAATCTGGCCTGACCTCCTCCAAGTGGACAAAAACAACATTATCTATAGAATAATGACCAGAATGATGTCGTTTTGGTCCTGAGGTTTTCAAACCTACTGTCAAAACAACATCATTCTGGCAGTGGGGCCCCAAGCCAGCTGAGTTTTGGGTTGCCCTCAGCCCAAGCTCGGCCTAAAGAACAGTCAACCCGAGCTTGGCCTACTGACTTTGGGCCAGATATAGCTGTTCAGGGTCAAAACTGCCACGCCTGTATCATTTTCAGTTTCTGGTTTCTAATCTATTACATTTTCTGCTGTTGATTTTGTGCTCATTATAGGAAAGATACTACGTTGGGCTTGGCATGTATGAAAGGACTAGTGACTTCATAAAGTAATCTTCTGATCTCTTATCAGTTGATGTTCACACTTTTGTTTGCTACTTATAGGCTTTTGAATTTCTGTCACTGCTTGGGCAAATAATGGGTATGGAATGCTTGTAAAATCAAACTCTCCACTCTTTGATAATGACATGTTTTGCTGCTGCAGGGGTATGCTTTTCTGGCTTGTTATTTTGGGTGCGAAGTTCGCATTTGCTTATTTCCTCCTGGCAAGTAGTTCGCATCATAAAGTGCTTGTGTAACCAAGCCATGAATTTTTGCCTTTTCAATTAATAATTTTTATTGGTTAATACAGATCCGTCCATTGGTGAATCCAACAAAGGCTATTGTGCGGATGACTGATGATATGGAATATTCTTGGCATGACCTTGTATCTAAACGTAAGATCTTATTATGTTTTGTTATCTGTCTACATGTATGATATACATAAACATGCAGTGGCACTGCACTTTTCACCAAGTTTCTCATTGTGTTTGCATTGAGCTGAATTTGCTCAAATACCAATATTTAGTGTCTTTGTTCTGTGCTTGCAGATAACCATAACGCATTGACAGTTGTTAGTTTGTGGGCACCTGTAATTGCTGTGAGTTTAAATTCATATCCATATTTATGATGTGGATTTTTTCAATCATTTGCAACTTTAAACCTGATTTAGTTATGCATTTCAAATTCCTGGTTTGTACCCTATGATAAATCATAATTTGTGCACCCATAGGCCGCTATATGTATCATTTTTCCATCAACTGGGACCCTAGTATCAGTTGTAAGAAACCGATTTTCATTTATTGGAACCAAGTGAAACATCCTGCTATCTCAGTTGGAGAATAGAATTAGCTATTATGAGCTCATTTAGCAAATAGTGTATCTTATCTCTGTAGGACTTTAACGGCAAGTCAATTTGATCTGATGTGCCCTCCCTCCCCCTTTTCTTCAACAGATATATTTTTTAGATATCCATATATTCTACACTATCATGTCTGCTGTTTATGGATTCTTACTGGGAGCTAGAGATCGCCTCGGGGAAGTAAGTCATTTTAATTGATCCTTTTGCATTAAGTTGGTGCAATTTTTTTGTAGTTTCTTTCTCCTTTATGACCACCTCTCTGATTTGGCTTTTGTTTGCGTTTCAGTATTTGTTGTTTTCCTTAACATTCCCACAGTTCTGTTGCTCCATGGAGATTCACTATTTGTAATGATTGCAGATTCGATCTCTTGAAACTGTCCGCAAAATCTTCGAGGAGTTTCCTGGGGCTTTTATGAATACTCTACATGTTAAACTTAACAACAGGTAGGTTTCTTCTTCAATCTTTGTTGTTTATAATGGTTGATAGTAAATCCTGTTTAGGTCCTTCAAATTCATACTTTTCTTGTTCTTTTTTCTGCTGTGCTGTTACATTGGATCTTAAAAAAATGTATGTCTTGCAGGACTCCTGGAAGCTCTTCTAATCAGGTTAGTGACCTGCATTGTTCATTGTCATGCTTAAATTCTTGTTAATTGATAAGTTTAACATTTAAAAGCTTTTTTTGGTTGATTCCTGTAGGAGTTTTTGCTTTGGTTTGATATGCTTTTCTATGTTGAGAACTGACATTCATGGTTGTAATTCTTTCACTGATTCCGTTGATACTTATACTTCTTTGGTGGTGAAAAGTTTTCTGCTATCTTGTAGCTTTAACCTTTTACTTTATTTATTCTTCTTTGACTGCGCTGATGTGGTGGTTAACCTTCTCTGTGGTAGGTTGTGAAGAACAAAAAGATTGATGCTGCTAGATTCTCTCCCTTCTGGAATGAGATTATAAAGAATCTTAGGGAAGAAGATTATATATCTACCCTGTGAGTTTACTATATCTGTTATCCTAATTGATTTAAATTTCAATTTAAAAGGTGATTGTAAACATGTGCAAAGGCTTGTATTCCTTTAGGGGCTTGAGTCCATGCCACCATCCTGTAGTTGAGAACAAAGTGAATCTGATCCTAGATCCTGTATATTCTGTTGACTTGTGGAATTTTAGTATTTTCTGTTTATAATGTAGGTTGGATTAAGGAACTTAGATTGTGCGTAGCTTGAGTCCGTTCTTCTGTGTACTTGGGAAACTATAGGAGGGAATTCTAAGAAAAAAATATGTTTAATCTGGCTGCAGCTTATTGTAATCACCATCTTTTCTTCCCCTAGTGATAGCGGTTTGAACCACAATAATGGTTTTTTGTTCTTTCTTAAATCAGGGAAATGGAGTTGCTTCTGATGCCAAAAAATTCTAGTAATCTTCCCCTGGTTCAGTGGCCCCTTTTTCTTCTTGCTAGCAAGGTCATTTTGAGGTTCTTAGTGCAATTTTTATGTGAACTTCTTTCTGAATATCATAGTTTTCTTAGTTCTCTTTTGGTTTTCTTCATGCTGTGTAGATATTTTTGGCTAAAGATATTGCTGTAGAAAATAGTTACTCACAGGATGAGTTGTGGGAGAGAATTTCAAGAGATGACTATATGAAGTATGCTGTTGAAGAGTGCTACTGTGTCCTGAAACTCATACTGACAGAAATATTGGGAAGTGAAGGAAGGATGTGGTATGTGATGTTTTGACCGATCTCACACCTGTTTGCTATGTGAATCATTGCATGTGCATGAGAAGCTTTCTGTGGTTATCAAATTCATTTCAGGGTTGAAAGGGTATACGAAGACATTCAAGCAAGCATTGGGAAGAAGGATATTCATCGTAATGTCGGGCTAAATAAGTTACCACTAGTTATTTCACGAGTAACTGCGCTGACGGGTATTCTGGTATGTTATATATCTGCTTTTGTTGATTTTTCATGTGTGGAAGAGTTGGCTTTCTGGATAGCTCAATCAGACTAAGGGGAACAACAAGCGAATTTGAAATGTTTAATAGAGCCATTTCGAGAGAAATGGCTAGCCTTAAACAGAGAGGTCAAAAATGTAAAAATTGAATAAAAGATGAAAAGATCCAGTTGCATTGTTTATTATTCCTATCTCCTATATTCAAATGGTTGTCTTTCTTTTGGGTGATTATTCCATGGTCATCTAATGTGCATTTCTGTTGCATATTGTTGCGTTTTATATTTCTGATCCAGCATATTTACACCATCTATGTAACTTCATGTATCAGCTTTCAGATATGTCAATTCAATATATATTGCATTCACATGTTTCATTTTCTTCATACAATTTGAACTGTGATATCTGGCCTACTGTCTACTTGTAAGCATGCCTTATTGCAGCATCTTGTTCTTTCTTGTGAATATGAGAGGCAATGATTCTGTGGAAGAATGCCTTTATTTATTCTCTTTGGACTGATTTTTCTACAGAAAGAGGCAGAGACACCAGATTTGGTAAAAGGTGCAATTAAGGCTGTTCAAGATCTCTATGATGTTGTGCGCATTGATGTGCTTTCTATTGATATGAGGTCTTATATAGCCTTATTGTTGTCAGTTATCTTTCTTATACATGTTTTATGAGCTGTGCTGAATTTTCATGTGAATCTTTATTCCAGGGAGCACTATGAAACATGGGATTTGCTTTCAAAAGCCAGGATTGAAGGTCGTCTGTTTACAGACTTGAAGTGGCCAAGAAATGTTCAGTTGGTATGTCTTCGTAGTTGAAGTTCAGATCATTTTAAAATTAGACTTATTGTACTTTTCATATGAGATAAAAGTAATTTTGGTGAATATGCAGAGAGCACAGGTTAAAAGATTGCATTCACTTTTAACAATTAAGGAGTCTGCTTCAAATGTTCCCAAGAATATCGAGGCCAGGCGCAGACTACAATTCTTCACAAATTCACTTTTTATGGATATGCCTATAACAAAGCCAGTCCGTGAGATGCTGCCCTTCAGGTTATTTTATCTGTGCATTTGATGCAGGAGTAAAATGGATTTGACAAATTCATTATCTCAACCACCTTTGTTTGTTGCAGTGTTTTCACACCATATTATTCTGAGATAGTTCTTTATAGCATGGCTGAACTGCTAAAGAAGAATGAAGATGGTATATCAACTCTGTTTTACCTCCAGAAAATATTTCCAGGTAGGCTGTGCTTAATTGTGGCACATTTGCAGAATGTTTCTGTGTGTTTGATGTTGCAGTGTGCTTTTGTAGATTGACTACCTCATTTTTATACCAAGATGAATGTTTGTCCATCTTTTGTTTTCTGGCAATCTTTTATGTGTGCTTTCAGTGTTTTCATGAGGATAGGATCTTTAATAAGATGGTAGCACGGTCAATCCATGATGGTAAAAATAAGTTATGAAGTGAAAAGGATAATAGAAAAACACCTAAAGAAATATTTGGTGGAATCCTACTGTGCATGTTTGATTTGTTACTTGTGTTTGGCTTGTTTAAGCCCCTTTCATCTCTGGTTGAAGATTTTAGAGATTTAGTATTTAGTATGATTATATGTTTATATTATTTATAAATCTTGCTTCCACAGTGGAATATTTAGTGTACTCTATTTGGAGTATTGTTCTTATTCTCCCATCGTTATAAATAAAATTTGTAAACTTAGTTAATGACACACTTGAGTACTTTTGTGATTTTGTGTATGTAGATGTAGGTCTTTGGCTGAATCCGGTTAAACTTTGTGTAAATCCTAAACCCTTTTGTTCCTCCTCATCCTTTACTTTCACAATTCTGTCTCTTGCTTCACGCTATTTGTTTGAGTTTGAGAGTACTTTTTCTTTGGTTAATCATTTGATGATCAATCTTCGAGTCTTGTAAGCCAGCTGTCTATATTAGTTTGACGTTTACAAGTCTGACTCTGTAGCTTGAACTGTACTTTTCTTTAAATTGCCTGCAGTCTGATTTTCTTTTTCTTTTCATATTCTGTTGCAGATGAATGGAGAAATTTTCTTGCTCGAATTGGGCGTGATGAAAATGCATTAGATACGGAGCTCTTTGATAGCCCTAGTGATGTACTTGAACTCCGGTTTTGGGCTTCTTACAGGGGACAAACATTGGCAAGAACTGGTAAATGATTTCACCTAGCCTGTGTCTTCATTGTTGCACATATTATACTTGTACAAACATTGTTGTTGGGTTTAGTGATTGTCAACCAGCATAAGTATTGGGCCGTTATTATTTGAACTTTGTACTTTTAAGAATTTTTAGGGCATACTATTTTCTTGTTTTATTAATTTTTTGTTGATATGTATCTTCTCCCGTTGTTTTTTTTCCCCAGTTTTCATTTATGTTAAATTAAGTGAATGCATACCTTTCTATTAGCTGTTCAATCTTTCTAAGTTGATACATTTTCCAAACATTTTCCAAATGCAGTTCGTGGGATGATGTACTATAGGAAAGCCATTATGCTTCAAGCCCATTTGGAAAGAGCAACTGGTGGAGGTAAGGTCTTCACGTAAATGGTTGTTAGTTTACTGAGATATGGTAAGTGATTTGTTTGTGCCATGGCTAACATCAGATTTGGAAGCTGCCATTCCTAGCAATGATGCAACTGATACGAAGGGATTTGAGTTGTCTCGTGAGGCTCGAGCTCAGGCTGACTTAAAGTTTACGTATGTGGTAACATGTCAAATATATGGAAAACAGAAAGAGGAGCAAAAACCTGAGGCAGCTGATATTGCACTTCTGATGCAAAGGTGAGCTCTAACTTCTCGGCCCCAATAAATGTTGTTTTTCAATCTCATTTTAGTTTCCCAATTCGTTTTTCATCTCATTTTCCTCTTATCATCACATTAGAGTGTTCAACCTTTCTTGTGTTCTTTTTGTTTTTTTTTTTTCCTGAAATACTTTATAGTGTCCAATATGCCTGATATATACTATACTTGTGATGTTAGAAATGAAGCTCTTCGTGTTGCTTTTATTGATGATGTTGAATCTCTCAAGGATGGTAAAGTGCAGAGAGATTTCTATTCCAAGCTTGTGAAAGCTGATATCAACGGAAAAGATAAGGTTTGTGTCTTTCTTCATTCTCATCTCTTGTTTGCAGTAGTTGTCAATATTGATTAATATTAAGTGAACAAAAATTTATTCATTTAGTTTTCAAGATCATGTTCAGCATGACACGTAACCTGCCTTCTGTAATATTCGAGAATTTA